>JAKTXJ010000028.1:0-193014 GCA_030582495.1 Suhomyces terraborum | reverse complement strand
ATGCCACTAAGAGAGAATTCTCTGCCGATGCTGGTGCCGGAGCTGCTTTGGAACTTTTGGGAGGTCTTCTTGGATCTGCCAGTGCCGGAATTGGTGCTGACGTTGATGCCACCAAGAGAGAATTCCATGCTGATGCTGGAGCAGGTGCCGCAGCTGAGCTCTTGGGAGGTCTTCTCGGATCTGCTAGTGCTGGAATTGGTGGTGACGTTGATGTGACCAAGAGAAGCATTAATGTCGAAGGTGAATTGGGCTATGGATTCTACGATATGCTTAGACACAGCTTCAAGACTGCAGGTCAAAGCGTCTTGAAGACCTTCTCAGGAAGTGTTCCAAGTGCTTCTTTCACCGTTTCCGACGTTGCCTGGGTCGAGGGTGATTTATTCAAGGTCACCATTAACTTTGAAACCATTGAATCAGCTAAGCTTTTCGCCAAGTTCCAAGATGAATTGAGATCTCTCCTGATTGAAAACACTGGTGTTGAGTCTGAAATTCTCATGTGGGATGGATCATCCGAAAGTAAGATCGATAACTTTGCTAAGTGGTCATCAACTGTGTTGGTCAAAGCCACCAAGCACAACAACCTTTACTGTCTCCCAGATGACTTTGCCATCAAGTTCAAGTGGGATGCAAGAGACACCAGTGAATTGCATCAACAATGGAAGCAGTACTTTGACACAACTTATGAATACACCTTGTCCCAAGATTTTGGAACTTCATCTGGTTCAAACAACTTGAAGGTGGAAAAGAGATGTTTGGAATCTTCTTCTAACTCTACCACAATTGCTGATTCCGCCTTCGATCTTAGCGAATTGGAGCAATGGCAAGCATCGACTAATGTCTTGCCTAACTTCTGTTGGACCAAGCACTGTTCTGCTTAAATTTGAACAGCATTCAAAAATTCATATTAGAAAGTACCCCCTCCCCCATTCAATTAATTATATTTCATTTTGTCGGTTTCGATTATTCCTAAGGTTTGTGCAAATGTCCTAAGATATTATCAGTTTAGTTAGTTAGTTTAGATTAATTTTGGTATATATGCTCAAATTCAATGAGGATAACAGTTATAGATTGATTGTAGTTTTTATTATAGTTGTTGAGGAAAAGTGGTGAAAATTATTCTGATTTGAATAATTTATTGCTCAACTATTTTGAAGCATTATTATCGACATTGATGTTATCAGAGTGTACGTTAGCTTCTGCAGAAGCAACGGAGCTTGAGACTGCCGATACTTGGATATTGGAATGAGCAATTGATCTATCCTCATATTTCGCAACAATAGAATTGTACTTTTTGACTTTTCTTCCATCAAGATATTTCCAAGTGTAATACCCTATTGGAATGTAAGCTAGTAATACTGCTTTGATCGTTAATTCATACCACAGATCATCAGGTACGAATTCAAGGCTTAAGAACATCAAAATCATCTCTGACACGATTGCCATTGGGAATGTGACGTAGAAGTTATGATATTGCAACCAAAAAAGAGACGCTGGAGCCCAGCGGAATCTGAGTCGGAGAGCATGGTAGACGTAGTGGATGATGTTTGGAACACACCATGCCACGATTAAGAATGAATATGAAGTATGCTTGGCTACTCTGGGATGAGGGAAGATTACCCCATAGCAAATCCAGGCCATTTTTAACCCGTTGAACAAGTTACAAAGGTCATATGGTTTGAATTGGGAGCGGATCAAGCTCTTTTGCATGAGAAAAGATACCAAGGGAATCAACGAAACCACATGGAAGAAGTCAGCAATGCCTCCTGGCAAGAACTTGCGGCCAACTAGCGGCAAAAGAATAAGAAACCGACAAAAGCAACAGAACCATAACGTTGCGGAAGCCGTGTTCCAAAAGAGAAGGAATTTGATATTGGTTGGGAGAGTCGATCTAGACATGATCAGACAATTGAAGTAAGATTACCACAGGGGGAGGTGAAGGTATCTATAAGAAGAGCTCATAAGTAGATCGCAGAAGATCAGTTTACAACCATACGATGGGCACTGCACGACGCGCATGTTTAAAATGATTGACAGAATTTTAGTATAGACAACAGGTCATGAGATTAGTGTCAACAGTATTGGGGCTATTTGCGTTGCTTCTTGTGTCACAAGCAGCCTGGACCAATGAGGACTATGAGATCTTCAGCTTGAATGACAAAATCAGACAGGATTTGGGGAAAGAGGCCACGTTTTACTCGTGGTTGGAGTTGCCCAAGGGCCCCAAATCCACCTTGAAGGAGATAACGAAAGCGTACAGAGACAAGTCCAGGACTCTTCACCCAGATAAGTTTGGCGGTAGCACCAAAAAGATCAGAAAGCAGGCTGAAGAGCGTTTCCAACGGTTGTCCTTGGTCGGTAACATATTGAGAGACCAGTCGTTGAGAAAGAGATACGATTACTTCTTTGCAAAAGGGTTTCCCACTTGGAAAGGATCAGGCTATTACTACTCGAAGTATAGACCAGGGTTTTTGTTCACTTTATTTTTGTTATATCTTTTAGTTAGCGGGTTCCACTTCGTGGCATTGAGAATCAACAGATCCCAAGATTTCAAGAGACTTGTGGCCTTGAAGGACCAGATAAAAAGTCTGGCATGGGGAGGTTCTTTGATGCCTCCACTAGACGGTTCTGACAGAAAGGTTCTGAGCGAAAATGGCAAAAGCTTTTTGGTCCGAGCCAATGGTTCTGTATATTTCGTTGACGAAGAGAACAAAGATGAGTTGGTTGAATTGGACGAACATGACATAAATTTGTCTCCAGGATTCAAGGAGTCATTAATCTTCAAATTGCCATGCAATCTTTGGAACTTGACCTTGGGTAGGTGGACTAAGAAGATCGACACTTCTGTCGAGTTCAAAAATAATAATAAGAAACAAGAGGAAGCATCTCAAACAAAAAAGAAACCTAAGAAGGCCAATAAGGGTAAGAAAGTGGAGTTGCCTAATGGAAAAGTGGTGTACTCAAGACCAGGAAGGAAGTGAAAAATAAACAATAATAGAGAATTGATTTATAGATGGTGGTTTAATCGAACTAAATGATTGTAGTATTAAATAAATATCATTATTGATATAGTGTATATGCAAACAATTTTTATTTTTTCTGCAGTCGATGATTTTTGTCATGAAGACATTTCTTCCTTATGTTTAGGAACCCTATGGAGTTCGTTCCCTTCACCTTCTTCCTCAGATGAACTAGATCCTGATAAATTATCCAAGAAATCATTATCTTGGTAGCTATCCTGGTATTCTTCTTGATCATCATCATCATCTTCTTCGTAGGAAGATTCTATTTGTCCGCTTGGTGACATGTTTTGAACTCTGACATCAGGCATATGTACTTCTTCCATATGATCGTCTTCTCCGTCTCCACCACCAAGTGCCTCATCAGTGTCTTTGACAACAGGAAGGTTGGAAGTGTCATTGACAAACATATAATGATTTGACTTATCGCCCAAAATAATCAAATTTTTATCATAGGTGCCATTTTTTGAGTTGTTATTGTTCGTGCTGTTGTCATCATAAGTTTCAAGATCTAAGTATCCAACTGTGGATGAATCAAAACCGAAATCTCTATCGTGATCTCCTTCTTTGCCATCATTATTTTGATCATCATCTTGTTCAGCACCCAACACAACATTGTAAGTTTCTCTGGTCTTAAGCAATATGTCGTTCACAAACCATTCCCAGCTTTCGGACAGAATTGATTTCACAATAACAGGTGATATCAAGTCCGGTTTGTAGAGAGAAGTAAATTTGACCACTTCTTCACTGATCAAAATTAAATGACCCATGTAGCCTGGCCTTGGGTTCTCGTTGGTTTTATAAGATTTCACAATTAAACCTGCTAAATCACACTTATCTGCTTTAAAAAGTTCCACGATTAAGAAAGAATTATATGAGTTTAGTTTTCCATTGAAGATCTGTTGTATCAAATCAAATACAACATTATGAAAGAAATTATGCCAAGGAAACTTGGTGAATTTCATGATGATTTCATAAAGTATTTTCAGATCGACAAGATTTATCTTGAAGAAATCACCCACACATGGATTTTTTCTTATAGCTTCATCTCTCTTTTCACAAACAAATGGATTTTCAGTGGAAATAGTGGGTTCTTCATCCTCCGAGTCGTCCTCGTACTGATCAGTTTTCAACGCTTCAAATATTTTGCTATAGTCTTCGCCATCATCAAAGTGAATGTCGTCAAGTGAAACATCGTCTAAACCATTAGTAACGTCATGAACAGATAACTCAGAACTCCTGGACGATTTCAGATCAAACACCAAATGCTCATTGAGGGCATTCTTCAATCTTTTGTTCTGTTGAGATCTAATGTGATCTCTAATCTTAATAATCTTTTTGATTTTTCTTGAATTGAGTAATATCATGTTTGAGCAGTGTAGTAATTCAGCAATCAATTCGGAAATCTTGAATTTTGTAAAACCCAAGATTTCATTCGAATCATCTGTTTCAGTAGATACTAAAGCACAAAGTTTGTCTAAATTGAGTGAAAAGATTCTTAACATTTCCCCCAAATATATAGGATCACGAGGACCTGGAGGGTTCTGCTCAAAATCTTTCAACCATTGAAACATGATATAAGAGTTGATTTCACTGTTGTTGCCATCTCCGTTATTTAACATTGAGCTGTACGATCCACAATTCAAATCATAATCAGAATTATTTTTCCTGATGAGTTCAATAATAATCCCAACACAGTTATTTATACCATGTTTATTTGTTTGGTAGACAATACCAGTGTTAGGGACTTTGTACAACATTATATCATGTATCAAAATGTTGATAATTTTAGGGGATACCAATTCTCTTGTCAACTGATTAGGTCCTATGTTTGTTTCAAGGACTACTGCCAATGCCGTGTTAGATGATATTGTGATCAATGCTTTTATGAAATCTGTAGCTGCAGTTTGTTTGAAGAATAACTCATGATTAGGGATTTTTTTGATTGTTTTGTTTTTCGACAATTCTTGAGTATCTGAATCGAATTGACTAGGATGTGGCCTTAATATTTCGATCAATTTTGTGATCAAATTTTGCAGTGAAAGGGTTTCCAAAATTCCAGTTGGAGAATCAGGCTTGTCAGTTTGGATAATGCGTAAGAAAAAATCCATTAACATTGGAATCTCAATTTTTGCAAGAAACGTATCAACTAGGTTGGGTAGTCTCCTAATGAAGTTAAATAATTCTATGCTGTTGGTGTCCATTAATTGATCCAAAATATGGATAAGATACGACACTGATGGAGAGCTTTCCAGAAGTTCAGGTGAGGATAAGATCAGCCACAATTTGGACATGATTACTGGAGTTTCAATGATTCGATTCAGAATCACCCAAATATCCATGGATAACACATCTGAAGCAGTTTGGACACATCGACGAAATTTGTCATCCTTAGATTCCGCTTCCAGCTTGGAATTGTCGTTGTCGTTATCATCGTTATCACTGGACTCCTTGTCGTGCTCATTTTCCTCGATTTCTATATCGTCATCAATATGGGTCAGATCTTCAGTCTTACTTAAATCCAGCTGGAGAATCAATGCCTGTAATTCTGCCTCATCCTTCAAGCTTTGTTGGTGAAAAAAATCCACACTTTCTACCAAGTAGTCGAGGAAGCCATTCAATATGTGCGGTTGTAACAAGAGCTCCAAGAGCTTGGCTCCACGGCCATCCTTGGTGGACATCGATTCCGTGTTCGACGAGCTCATTGACGCGGCATCCGAGCTCATGGTGGTGTTGTTGGAGTTGGAAGTCTCCAAGTTTTGCAGAAACTGGAAGCTGGATTGTTTATTGTTGAAGTTGCCCTTGATGTTGTGGATCTCGTTGAGCAATTCCTCCGCCAACGCTGCGTCGCCTATGAGGTCTTCCACCTCCACCGTCGAGAAGTCCTGGACGGAGTCCAAGAACTTCTGGAGCTGGCTGTTGCTGTTGGGGCCATTGGAAAATGGCCAGAATGACATGGTGTATGGGGTAACAGAAGGTGCACGATAGGCCGCTTTGACTCGAAATAATCCCTGTTTATTGCTGGCGTCGAAGGCTCTGGATGCAGACTCAACGACGGTGTCCTCAATCAACTGTACACTTCTCCTTCAGCTGCCTGTGCTTGGGGGTACTGATAACAACGGTAGAGGCCTAGGTCGATTCGATTTACGTTTGATTTGTTGGTCATGTGAGCGTGGCGGTGAGGAGCGCGGTATTCCAGCGACCTTAGTACGAGAGCTGTGGTGCGGTGGAGGGACGCGCACCGCTACTGGCACAATACGTCGGTAGACAGGACAGTACCTACGACAATACGATGGAGCGGGGGCCCGATTATTGTGAGGAGCAGAGGTAGAACGGGAGGGAGAACGGGAGGGAGAACGGGAGGGAGAATAGGAGGGAGAATGGGAGAGAAAAGTGAAGAGGTTTCGGGGAAGAGAGAAGTATTAGGAAAGAGGGATGGAAGGAAGTTTTGGGGAAGAGTTTGGAAGAGTTGCATAGGAAAGAGACCTTGAGTGGACGGGAGAAACAAGCTTTGCGTGCGGTGTGGAGAATTAGTGCGTAGCTTAGGGAGAAGTACTTAGTGCGTAGCGTAGAGAGAAGAAACTACAGAGTAAAATCGGAATGGGGGTTTCGTATTTGGTGTAGGAAATTCGATGCTATGGTTCCAGCCAACGTCGATCTGAGCTGAATCGGGAGGTAATGGAAGGAGTGCGGTGCAAAAGAGAATAAGGTGAAGCATCGAGGAACCGCCTTTTGTGGGCAGGGTTCTAGGTGTGATTTGGACCATGATGGAGGTGAGCAGTTGTAGCGGAGATAAAAGTATTCGTATTAGTAGTGGTAATCGTGGTGGTCGGCATCATGATGCAGTGGAGATTGCAGTAGAGGTGCAGGAACAAGTAGTCAGTGGACCTGTCCACGATAGCCAATGCATTGTGTCCAGTAGCGAGGAAGGTGGTATTGGGTTGCATTGGAATATTTACGCTACCGGGGAAACCTCGAACCTTGGCCAGGACTTGACAGGTGAGATAGTGCGGATGGCACGGCACAGGTCCATCCTGAAATCCTCGAAATATAAATAGCAAAGCCTCGAAATATCACACTGGTTTGTCCCCTCGACGAAGCCTTAAAGTTTATGAAACGAAACGAGGCATCTGATTAGGGATCCTTGGTAAGTTTCAGCCAATTTGATTTATTACAGATTGGGACACATCTTTCCGAACTTTTTGATAACGGTGGTTGCAAGTAACGTGAAAAGCACAGTTCCCTTACAATAATGGCAAGCCTTGCTTTCATCTTATCCATCTGTAGGAAGTGAGCGAAGAACATCAAGCGCCCGCTTGTATTCTCTCTCATAAAATGCAATCAATTCGTTGGCATATTCTTTCACTAGGTTCTTACTATTTGCAGCTGTGTGACGAATCCACTCATGTATCGTCATGGTCTCCTCATTCTCTGGCATGGCAGATATGAAGTTGGTAAGTTCACTATCATAATCATCATGAAGATCATTTTGGGATTTTGTAAGCTCCTTTAAGTCAGCTGAAGTATCTTCCATATTCTTCAAAGTATCCAAAAATGGACCCACGGAAGATGGTTTCCATTTCAGTGATTTCTTAATCGTTCTTCTTTCATTCTCTTCAATTTTATTTTTATCTTCAACCTTCTCGAGTTTTTGTGGGGTACTAGATTCTATTCCACTAAAATCGTTCAATACATCGATCTTGCTAGTATTGTTGGATAAAATGGATGATCTTGTGTACTGCGAAACGGGACCCAGTGGATTGGGCGTCGTTTGTGATTGAAGTGAAGTACGTTCGGTGCCTGCACCATTTTTGATGTTATCTTCAAAATGATCACCTCTTGATACATGAATATCTTCGCTTGTACCTTGATCAATAATTTCTTCAGCTTTGCTGCTCTCAAAGTTCTCAGCTCCCGAGCTTCTGGAGCGATCAACCTCATTGAAGTTCATCAGAGCATCAAACTTCTTTTCTGGTGCCTCAAGAGTCACAGGTTCCGACTTGGAGTCGTCAACTATCGAGTAGTTACTAACTCTTGGATGTGTTTGATACTTATCGAGAACTCCACTTTCTTGCTCCATGGATTTCTGCACTAAACTTTCAGATTGTTCAGTCATTCTGCTTCTGACCGACTTAGTATTAGTGTTATCGAGATTATGCTTATGCAAGGAATCATCTCCATCCTTGAGATAAGTTTGGTCGTTATTAATCTCCTGACTTGAAATACTAATATCGTCATCATGTTTCTCGGATTGAATTTCAGAATATTCAATTGATTTCAGAATTTCCCTGTTGATCTCCTTGATATCCTTGATATAATCCGTGTAAAGATCTATATCACTGTCGTTTTCGTCAGATGAAAAATCAAGAATTCCTTTCTTCTTTTGCTCTCGACTGTCCAGTAAGGGACTACCATAATCATGATCTGAGGACTCAGAATTGGGCTTTTCATCAGAATCCATAATACCTAGCTTGGGTTGACCTTTAACTCCAAAGGAAGTATTCTTAAAGTTCTCGACTTGCTCAATTGAATTTTTCAATTTGGCTAAATTTTCCTCGTTTAGATCTAAGTCCATTTCTTCGTTATTGTCATTAATAATCGTTGATGAGGACACATCTGCAGGTAACTCCGCCTGTACTGGACTGCTGATTGGTTTCATTTTAATCGAGCTATTGAACAATAATTCAGGATCAGTCTCAGTATCTGTCTTTGGCTTCTTTTGGACGAATCCTTCCAAGACGGACTCTTTTCTTTTCCTTTTGGAACTGAAAAAATCTTCATCAAAGGAATTGTCGAAAATATTCGGCTTGAAGCCCTTCCGGTTAAATGATTTTTGTCCTTTCCTTTGAAACAAATTTTCATCATGCAATTTAATAGGGGATAATTCATGCTGTAATATGGTTTCTTTTGATAATAATGAACTTGGTGCTGCTAATTGCTCTAAAGCAACAGGACTGACATTCTTCTCCCAGTAATCAATATTGACATCATCATAATTATCAATTTCTTGATTTGACGTTTCAAACACGTGAGGGGATGGTGACTTTGATTTACGAACAAGCTTGAATCTTTGTTTCTTAGTGACTTCATCTTCCACTGCTTTGGAAGTCTGGAGGTGGTTAGCGTCATTATTGTTTTCTCCTCTAGAGAGTACGTCCCCACCGAGATCAAGCGTTTCAGATTGATGAGTTGACGAATTGAAAGTGGAATCTGGTACAAACTCAGATTCAACATCGGAGCCCAGGTCCAGGATCAGGGGTTCTTCCTCGGATTCGGATAGAACCATTGATTCTGCCTGTTCTACTTTTGAATCAGAAACTGCATCCCTTGAAATAGTAGACAACGAGTCAGAGATATCACCTACTTGTTCCGATGGAATCGAGGAAGAACGCTTGTGTAAATGTTCGGAAGGCTCAACAATATGTTGACGAGTTCTTGTCTTGAATGTTTTGTTTTCGTTGTTAATCAGTTCAGTCAATGTTCCTGACTCCTCTTCGATTTCATCGCTTTTTATGTTGTTGTCTTGGATTTGGACTTCATTATCCTCTTTTTCCAGCAAATAAGAAGTTGATTTCCTTAGCGATAGATCTTCACTTTTCCCCATCGTAAAGTCCAAATCACTGTTATTATTATTCAAGTTTATTTCAGAGATGTAGTTCTTGACGCTAACATCTGAATCATCTGGATACTCATTTTCTGATCCAGAAATATTAGTCTCCACTTTACTTCTGCCGACGCTTTTTGTTGCGCCCATGAATTCGTCCAATAGGTCATCATCTGGAATTTTATTCCAGTAGGCATCATTCGGATCATTTGTCAATGGCGTTTTCTTGATCTTGCTTTCTCTTCTCTTGATTGATGTCGGGACCTCAGAGCTGCTTAAATGTGAATTGTCAAAGCTCAAATGTCGTTCTGGATCTATGCTTTTCCCGGGTTTATTGTTATATTGTTCAACTTTTGATGAATTCGAGTCACGTATTGGTTGTATTTTTTTGGTTTTAGTAACAATGCTTGAAATAAATTCCCCTTGATTTTGAGCAGCTTCTTCACTTTTTCCTCCAACTTTAATTTCATCATCACTATTTTCTTTTTGTTCATTATTTGTATGGTGCTCTTCATCTAGATAGGAGCTTTGCCCATCAGTGTCATCACTAATATCATCTTCATCTGACAAGATTCCTAAATAAAGGTTTTTCTTTTCTCTATTAGGTCTCAATCTTCTGACTTTTGGCAGTTCATTATGTATTATTTGAGTTAGCAGGTCTCCATTGGTATTTATCTCTGCTATTTCATCATTATCCGCCTTTTTAATTTCATCGTTTAAGAAATGCACATAGTAACATTCAGGAAAATTGTTAGCATGTTCACTCAGTGGATTGTCATCCTTCTCCCATTGGTCTAATGTACAACCACAATGAATGCAAAATACCTTATCGTCCTCAGGACCTAGTGGGGTATATACAAATCCAGCATTTGAAAGGTTTTTGCTATTGGGAAGATAATTCTTGCGACTATCCAATGGAAATATTTTTCCGAACGTATCCAACCGATACTTCTTGGCCTCTTTGCTGAAGGGTTCCAGTAGAATTTTTAACTTATCGTTTCTCCAATAATGCCGAGTGTCTTCTGAGGAAGGGTGCTTCTCACGAACCATGGCGGATTTCATCACCAAGGACATCAAACACGACTCATGCTTCGAGTAGTGAAGTTTTGTGATATCGGAGAGTTGGGAATTAGAAGATACAGTCTCCGGTTTTCCGCAGAATCCACATATGACGCGGTTGAAGTTGGACTTGATTGGAGAATAGAAGAACCCAGCTTCCACTAAGCCCTCCACCATGTCGATGTTGTTATGATCCGACCAGCATATATTTGAGCCTCCGCCAGGTAATTTGACTGCTTCTGTGAAGGACAGGAGTCTATGCTCCCTGAACTTCATAGTTTCCTTCTTAGCATATCTCATTGTATATTTATCATATTATTTGACCCCAGGTGATATGGACACCTGAACGGACACAGATTAATGCCAATGACCCTTTTTGACTGAATTTACAACACTTTGTGGCACTCTGATTATGAAGCTCTTAGTAGAGATCGTTTATATGTTGATATCGTGGAATTGAAGCGGTGTTTTTATGTTGGGGTTCAAGTGATGCATGTATATATGATCTCATGTTGTTCCGCGCACGACTTTGTATGATGGCTGCAAGAATTTTAGGACCACAGAATTCAGTTGAGAGAAGTCACCATTATAAATAAAAACCTAGAAAGAGTTTTTCGTAATGAAAAAGGTTAAAAAACATTTGATCTTGAAGCAGATACCAAATATAGACAAGTTGGTAGAATATTAAAAGGTTTATAGGTCGCAATGAAAGATCTTCAATTAGAAGTTATTCCAGGCGATGGGTCTATATTCACAGTACAAGGTACTTTGGGTTATAAAAGGCTTACTGATTTTAGTTAGTTTTGTAGAGAATTTGCGTTTATTCATGATGCAATTCTCAATAGGAAAGGAGGTGAGTTTTTGTGGCCAGTCGGAACGGAACCAGACAATTGGAAATTCTAAGAAAAATGTTAAAGGATGCAAAAATACTACGACCTTGTTTACCTCACAAAAGATTGAAAAGAAATAGCTCAACTTGAAAAGTATGGATGAATTTCCCTTGAAACATAACTGGGAGTGATTATATATTCTTTTCGAGACTTCAAGAATGAACAGATATCATATTTCCGAATATAGGAGAAGTAAAATGTAATTTGTGAAAAAGTAATGACATTATCACTTCTGGCCGAAACTGTGAAGATTGAACATTGAACTACATTCGATTTTTCTAGAGGTCTGAAGAAATATAAAATTGACAAAAATTACTAAAGAATTAAATGTATGTTAAGTTGAGACTTTGAAGGCCACTGGTGTAGGTTGTACAACAAACGACACAAAGCGCTTGCCAGTTTTGATATCACAGAACATTTGCTTCAAGATTGATCCTTGTCCTTACGCATGTTGGACTTCAGGAACTTCAATAAACTCAAAAGTTGTGTCCAACCAATAATTGAATCGTTCTCAATGCTTCGTATTTGAGCTCGTTATCGCCATTGCTATCATCCAAAAATTGCATGACCAACAACTTGTATTGTCCACCTTTTTCGCTGTTTATGAAATTGACCAAATCTTGTCCAAGGTTTTTAATCAAGTATTGAAGATCATTCAACAAAATGACTTTTATAGTGATGTTTTTGTACTCCTTGGATGCTAAAACTTCAAAGATCTTCTTGACCAACTTGAAGGATGAATCCTTGAATTTTCCGGAATTTTCCAACCAAAACTCACTTGACTTGTGAGTAGGAGATGACCAACTAATCAAGTTAGGGTTTTCTAACTCAGTTAAGTACTCTTCTATAGATGATAATTTTGTCTTGACGATTTCATTTAAGTTGTCGTACAAGTAGTTCAAATCAGAGGTCAATTCCTCATCACCTCCGTTTGAAGCGAACTTTCTTTCCTTAAGAGTATTGATGGCAGACAAACCATCATGGAATAACAACAACTTGATGGTCTTGAATTGTTCGTTTTCTGAGGTAGTTGCAGAAATGAAATTCTTCAAGATACCCACTGCAACTCTAACAATCTTCAACTTGATGGAGTCCTTTGCAATAATGAGTAAACTTCCAATCAAATCAGGAAAGTTATGGACAATAAGCTTGTTGATAGAAGGACTGAAGGAAAGAATCCATACAGTCAATAACAAATTGTACAATAATTGCAAACCTGAGGAGTTTGGGCTTTTCGACAGAGATGCAATCAATTCATTGATAGGCTTGAAGTGTGCAACCAAGTTTGCGCTTTCATAAATAGCCTTGAATTTTTTAGAGATCACAAGTTCAAGCAATAATTGGATACCGATAAATTGATAGTTAGCTTCTTTGCTTGCAAGGAAGTTTGAAGAAGACAAAACCTCGAAGATCTTGATCAAAACTTCGTTGTCAATCTTTGCACCGGCTTGAGTCTTTGATGATTTGGAGAGGAGAATGACCAAGTTGTATAATGCCAAGGTTTTGATGATGCTATCTTTACTTTCCAAATGCTTCAAGAATGGATCATAAGGTAAAGAAGAATCGACTTGGGACAACTTCAATAACGAGTCAATGAATTCTTGGCCCGGAAGAGTCAACAACATATCGTTAATCAAAGTCAAGACGTTCTTCAAAACATCATCCTTGAGGTCGACTTCTAACTTGTTCAAAACATTCAAGATGGTATTGGTGTATAAATCCAATTGCGATAAGACGGTTGACTTTCTGTTTTCTGGAGATTGTTTCTCCAAGATCTTGATATGGTTTGCATCATCTTCAGAAATGACTCCGGATCTAGACAATCCTTCCCAAGGAATGATTCTTTCCCTGATGATTTTCTTGGAGTCTGACAAGAATCCACTGTCAACTACTAAAGGAGACTGGAGTTAGTACCGAGCTTGGATTGGGTGTTGTTTCTCGATAATTGATCAATGAGGGCCATGAAGGTTCAAAACTCAAAGAAAGAGCATTTGACGATGGAAGCTTGCGTCGGATGAGGTATAAGCGTTTGGTGCTCCGAGGATTGAAATTCATTTGCTGACAGAGTTTGTGTGGCCCAATTCCATCGGTTCTTGCAATTCTTCTCGGCTGCATCTTGGAGATAATCAATCGGCGATTTTATTCCACACACAAGTAAAGCGGATCCATACATACATAATCAGAAGACATGGTTAGAGCGGAGGTTATCTCGATATCAATAGATAGTCGAATATTGAGGCACTATCAGAATGGATGAATTGGATGAAGATTGTGCGCGGCGCACGACCCCACCCACGCTTTGGGGAACTAGTTCGCGCCTTGGGAGTTGGGAGAGAGGGTTGGGGAAACCACGGAGAAGCAGAGAAGGAAATTGGAAGGAAATTGGAAGGAAATTGGAAGGAGAGGTCTCACGATACCGGGAATCGATTCTTGGACCATTTTCAAGGTTCAAAAACCATCACAATTGAGGAAACTTGGAAAGTAGAAAAAAAGAACACTGCCGATCCCAGGAATCGAACCTGGGTTTGTTCGGCCACAACGAACTGTACTAACCACTATACTAGATCGGCATTTGTTATGGAGGAAGAGGAAGTATCTGGTACAGGTGTTATCGCTGGAGGAAATGCCATGATGGGCATGGAAAGAGAGACGGTCCAGATAGATCTGGGGATTCCGAAAAGGTGAAGTTTGGAGCTTCTAACATGTCGTTCCATCTTCGTTCGAGAGAACCAAAGAAAAAGTAGGCTCGATGCTTGGTTCCGGAATAGGCAAAGCTAATGATGGTTGGTTTTCAACTGTTGTACACCGTGAACAGTTTCACAGTAGAAGTACGGACAGAAGTTGGTTCTGTGACAATCAGCAGATGGATGGAAATTCGATCGACGTGAGAGTTGGTGATTCGAAGGAACTAATTAAAACAGACAAACTGAGTGGACCATCTGAAGTCAGTACATCAATTGGAAACGACTGATCTAATGCAAATTGGATGGAGCCCACTGAAGTAATGAACGGAGCCAACTAAAAATAATAATTACATGGAGCCAACTAGGATACATATGATTGATGGTAGCCAACTAGGAAACAATAATGAATGGTGTTAACTTAAGAACACATAGATCTGACTGGAAACAGTTCCAACCTGTTGAAATGGAAGTCTCACATTGCACCAAACTAAAATTAGCCTGACTTGTTTACTTTCTAACATGGACCATCGAAATACCATCATATACAAATCGATATTGACATTTCAGGTAGAAAGAGTCGAAACATATCATCAAATACAAACAAATATTGACATTTCAGGTGGAAAGGGGGTAAGGCGGTGAATATCTATTCTTGGTACTATTATGAGAAGTTCCTTTCACCAGTGTTCCGTTCTACGTGAACATATTGCACTTGTGGATCTTGGTTGTTAGTGCTTTATTTTAGTCCTTAGAGGTTTCAGTGGTTTACCTTGGTTCATTAGATCTTATTGCTGTTAGTGCTTATAGTTCTTCAGTGTTTTAGTTCTTTAGTTCTTTAGTTCTTTAGTTCTTTAGTTCTTTAGTTCTTTAGTTCTTCAGTTTTTTAGTGCATTAGTGCCTTAGTTCTTTAGTTCTTTAGTTCTTTAGTTCTTTAGTTCTTCAGTTTTTTAGTGCATTAGTGCCTTAGTTCTTTAGTTCTTCAGTGTCTTAGTTCTTTATTTCTTTAGTTCTTCAGTTCTTTAGTTCTTCAGTTTTTTAGTGCCTTAGTTCTTCAGTTCTATTTTAGTTCTTCACTTCTTTAGTGCCTCAGTTCTTCAGTGCTTTATTCTACTTCTTACGGGTCTGTACTGCGGTCCTTCGTTCCTTCTTTAGTTCTTAGGAGCTTTAGTTCTTAGCGGGTCTTCATTCGAAGCTGGTCCGTTGTAGTTCGTTCATGTGGTTCCTTGCCGGATCTTATTCCGTTTGTTGTCGGATCTTGGTTGTTTCTCCCTTTGGATCCACAAGGGTTCCCGCTTCCGTTTCCGTTTCGGATTGGATAGAGGACCCCTGGCTGCAAAAACCCAACCAATGAGCGACCAATTTGGAAAGTGGGATTGCTTCGATTTCCGCACCCCTTGCCTAATAGGAACGTCCAGTTGTTAGCATCGGGTTCCCTGTTCCTGCGATGCTCGAATTTCAGTGACTCGTTTGAGAGCGATGAGGCGAGCGAGTCAGAAGGAACAGAAGGTTGCAATAGAGAGGAGATAGAGAAGCGAAGAAGCCAAGGTGAGCGAATGGTGAAGTAAGAGAAGACACATGTGAGAGAACAGTAGAGTGAGAGAATACTAGCATAGTGAAGCAAGAGAAAACACATCTCTTAGAACAGTAGAGTGGTAGAACAGTAGTGGGAGAATAGCAGAGTAAGAGAACAGTCAGTGGGAGAAGAGCCAGGCAATTGGCTATAAATATGGCTCATTTGGGGCAATTACTTCGACTTCGACGTACAAGGCCAGCAAACAGTACCGGAGAATGAATTAGGGATTGGGTGTGTCCCTTCATCACCGCTTCCCCAACGCTGGAGTCTGCCTTCGTTGAAGTTCGTACTCTGAGCACCTCAACCTGCTGCAGAAACCATCCCAAATGAGGCTCTAATCATGGACCTTCATCTATTCCTGCTCCGTCCCTTCATCTATTCCTGCTCTGTCCCTTCCTCTACCTTGGTTATGCCCGTAGCTGTTCAACTACGTCACATACGCCTCTACGTCATTTGCTACCACATTCTCTCTTCCATTGCTACCCTTTTGTCACACCTTGATTTTTCACTTCTTCCCTTTCTTCACCTCTTGAGCTCTTCCATGGGCTCTTGGCTCCCGACTCCAGTCCTTCCTTCTCTTCTCATCTCTTCTCATCTTTTCTCATCTCTCCATCTCTTCCCTTCGGAAAAGGTGGTCCGCTGATGGGCACTGCCTCGGAACCATACCGGCGATGGAGGCTCCAGCCGTTCATGGCCAACGAAGAAATCACAAGCGAGATGGAATTGCGGTGGGTGAGCGGATCCGTCCGTCCTGACATCTGCGGACACCGACCCTGTCGCACCAGGACCACCAGCTGTAAGAAGTAATGCAGCGTGGTTAAGCGCGGTGGTGGCCCGGGCTGCTGGACAGGCTGTGCAGCAAGAAGAGAAGAGCGAGCGAGGAAGGGGAGAGAAGAGAGAGAAGAAAAGAGAAGAGAGAGAAGAAAAGAGGATAGAGAGCATTCGGGAAGGTGGAATAGAAAAGTAGAAGCGAAGGGCGAAGATGGAGGTAAAAGAGAAAAGCAGAATAGCAGCACAGGAGTAGAACTGAGAAGTAGCAGAGAAGAGAAGAGAAGAGATGCGGGAGATAGTCAGGTGATCGAAGCACTACAATAGGGTAGGAGATTAAGAGAGTAGGATAGGAGAATAAGAGAATAGGAAAGGAGATTAAGAGAATAGGAAAGGAGATTAAGAAAATAGGAAAGGAGAATAAGAGAATAGGAAAGGAGATTAAGAGAATAGGAAAGGAGAATAAGAGAATAGGAAAGGAGAATAAGAGAATAGGAAAGGAGAATAAGAGAATAGGAAAGGAGAATAAGAGAATAGGAAAGGAGAATAAGAGAATAGGAAAGGAGAATAAGAGAGTAGGAAAGGAGATTAAGAGAATAGGAAAGGAGATTAAGAGAATAGGAAAGGAGATTAAGAGTAAGGAGAGTAAATAAAGACTAGTAAAGGTAATAGTAGGTAATAGTGGATGAGAATCGGAGAACGTGCAATAGCAGCGAATCGGAATAGAATAGGAGAACAGATGGCATGGCAGGAAAATAAGGTATTAGTCGAACAGTTTACTGGACGTGATGGTCCCCTTTAACGGAGTGGCTTTTGAAGAATTGGACACTGGCCACGTCGGTCATGTGGTTTGAGCACAGCAGCAACAAGAGGCCCTAAGAACTCAAAAATGGCCTTGCGAACAGCAATAAAAACGTCATAAACAACAACCCCAAATTAAAATGGAACACCTCTGGCCGGTGGTGGTTTCGGAAAGCGAAGGTTTGAGGGATTTCGTCGTTCCTCCGTCTAGAAACTCTGCTTCGTATTGTCTACAAGGCTGCACTCTAGCAATTGAGGGATTTGACGTCGACAACACCGCTTACGTAAGCGGCCGCTGAGGTTCCCCAGATTCCAGGTACAAGCCTGGTAGTTCATCTTCACGGGTTCGGAGCGGTTCCGGGGTCCTCCAGAGAAGGAAATGGGGGTCGGGATTTCACAGGACCTCAGAGGGTGGTTTTCATTGTGTTCGGACAGCTCTTGGGGGTGTTTCGGGGTCTCTGGATCACTCACAATGTAGAAAAGCAAAAGCCTCAGAACAGTGAGTCATTGATCTCGATAGCAGAGTCTTCTGGTGAAAAATGCCTCGTACACAAGATCCAGTCACAAGACGATTCGATGATGGGGAAATTCACTCAGTTTTCGGATAGTTGGAGAAACCGGCTTGGTCATGAAAGTCCCAGCTGAAGCTTTAAGCTTTTGACAGGTGGAGATGGCTATCAAATTTTCATGGCAGTTTGTAGTGTGATCAAATCTTCTCGACAGACGACTTTTCAACTGAAAAATACGTTGACCAGACTTGCTATTGATACTCTCAGCTAGCTCGAGTCTATCAATACTCTACATCAGGGTCTATAAGCACAAACTTTTGATTTTGCTATGGAGCAAAGTGTGACTAAAAAACTTGGAACGAAGAATTAGAAGGAGTTGTACACGTCTCAAACACGAAGTTGTTATTTTATATCAAGCAAGACATTTAGTCAGAGGTTTCTCTGGCGAATTCCTTGTACATGTCAGCATCTGGGATGGAACCACAGATGGTCTCCACCATAATACCAGTGACCAAGTATGGGTCGATGTTAGAAGCAGGTCTTCTGTCTTCGAAGTAACCGTAACCTTCCTTGGCAACGGATCTTGGGATTCTGACAGAAGCACCTCTGTTAGCGACACCAGAAGAGAAGGCCTCCATGGAAGCAGTTTCGTGACGACCGGTCAATCTCATGTCGTTGTCAGATCCGTACAACAACAAGTGTTCCTTGTGTCTCTTGGCCAACTTAGAAAGGGCGGCTTCGATGTCCTTCATACCACCTGGGACTCTCATAGCCTTGGTAGAGACATTGGTGTGGCAACCAGCACCATTCCAGTCACCCTTCAAAGGCTTAGGGTGGAAGGAGATCTTGACACCGAACTCCTCAGCGACTCTTTGCAACAAGTAACGGGCGATCCACAACTCGTCACCCATGTTGATACCTTCACATGGACCGACTTGGAACTCCCATTGGGATGGCATGACTTCGGCGTTGATACCGGAGATGTTAACACCGGCGTGGAGACAAGCTCTGTAGTGGGCCTCAATGACGTCTCTGGCGTAGACCTTTCCGGTACCGACACCACAGTAGTATGGGCCTTGTGGGGCTGGGAAACCACCCTTTGGCCATGCGTATGGTTGGTCGTATTGGTCAAACAAGGTGTATTCTTGTTCCAAACCGAACCACACTTCTTCGTCGGAGTGGGCCTTCATCAACTTGGCACACTCGTGTCTGTGGTTGAACTTGTTTGGGGTACCGTCGTTGTTCCAACACTCAGTCAAGACGATGATGTTGTCACCCTTTCTGAAAGGATCGTTGTAGAAGGCGACAGGTCTCAAGTAGACATCAGAGTCGTGGCCTGGGGCTTGACCGGTGGAGGAACCGTCAAAGTTCCATTCTGGCAAGTCGTCCACGGAGGAAGGCTTCTTGTCCAAGGTCTTACACTTGGATCTGGTGTTACCTTCAGCGTCGATCCAGACGTACTCAGCCAATACCTTACCGTTTTGGTTCAAGTCGAGGTACTTGGCTAGTATAGCGGTTTGTTCAGTAATGGAAACCATTGTCTATAGGAGAATATGCAATAGGGAAGGGGGAAGGGAAGAAGGAGATGCTGATAGTGTAAAAGGGAAGAGGGAAAAGATCGAACGACAGGCTGATATGGATACTTATATAGACTGATAAGTCGGGGGGCCCTGGGATAAGACAGGTGTGGTGACGGCAGGTGTGAGGGAAGTAAATTGGGCACAGCGTCCCGAGCAGTATTCAGGAATCATCAGGATATTTTGGTAGCGGAGGTTACAGATGGAAAAGGGGACGTTTCTTTTTTTGGGGGCTCCAGATATGCGGGCGCGGGTCCCGGTAAGAAGGGTGTGATCACCGCGCCCAAGGCGGGCGTCCGGATCCTGTTATCACAGCCAATCACCGCCCGCCGCAGCCCCGCGCTATGTGCAGGCCGCGGTCTGGCCAACCACCGCGCACTGCATGTAGTAATCCCAACACATCATGGTTGCGTTTTCGTGCCCTGTTCGGGAAGTCGCCATCACAGGCCCTGAAGCTTGCCGGGGAAGACGCTGCCCTTATACTGGGGCAGCACGAGACCATAAACCAGAACCACCAACCATGTCGTTCCAGGGAGCAAGCCATGGCCTACGGAGGTCGGGGCAGCCTCTCTGGCCGCCCCGAAACATCTTTGGACTCATTGAGTCACAGGCGCCGCCGTTGCACAGGAACTCGCTGCCCGTAGGTCTCTCGATGTCAGAAGCAGCCACTAGCAGTCTCCCTGAGCGTTCCCAATATTGAGCCTGAATCCCACCATTCCCTCCGAGTGCCCCTAATATTGAGCCTAATTCTCTCCAATTGTGCCGTATAATGTGCGCAGCTTGCTCACCAAATCTCCCTACTTTTCTCCCTACTTCTCCCTAATCGTCCCTACTTCTCCCTACTTCTCCCTACGTCTCCCTAATCGTCCCTACTCACCGGCCCTTCCACGGCCACCACCTTTCCTGCACCGTCGCAACGATCCACTATCACGCCGCTGATCGGGATGCCGCCGCCCCGAACGAAAGCCGCTTCCGTTGGTCCTTCGTTTCCCGTTTGGGACACGTTATCGGCCAATCACGACGTGATCGATGTACGAATGTGATAATCCGTTGTAGCATTGGATAAAATTATTGGGGTGTTGCAATGGAGATGCAGATACTGCTGCAGATAGTGCCAGATAGTGATAGAGATAGAGATAGTGGTGAAGTTGGGGTAAAGATAGTGGCCCCTAGATAGAGGCCAGGGCCATGACTAAGCATGTGCTACGGTTGGTGGTTTCCGGTGGGGGCACTTTGGTGGAGATCACCACGGGCAGATCGCTCCAGAGGTCATGGTCCTGCGGTGCGTTGGAAGATCTGCCAGTGGAAAATCTGCTCAATAGAGGGGCCCGTGAGTGGAAAGAGGACACAGAGGCACAAAAGTCCCAGTGGAGGTCATTGGGGTGCCATTGGGGCCCAGTGGGGTGCTGGGTGCTTAGCGGAGGTGTGTTCTGCCTGGAGAGAGCTTAGAGGAGGTGTTTATGGAAGATCTACGCTGCAAGTTGGAGGACTCCGACGCATAGCGGTGCATTGACGGAATAATACTCATCGAGCTCAGGTACGTGAGAGGCTGCAACCATGCAACTGACTGGGATTGGAGAGCATTAGTCACTTGGAGCATCTAGACCTAAGTAGATGGAGAAGTAGATGTAGAAGTGACAGAAGCGGTGGAGTTGATAGAGTTGGGGGATTGGCAGAGTTGGCAGAGTTGGCAGAGTTGGCAGAGTTGGCAGAGTTGGCAGAGTTGGCAGAATTGGCAGAATTGGTAGATATGGAACGGTCAAATCCAATGTCATACGTGCTCCATGTGTGTCGTATGTATTTCACTGTCTCTAAACGTAATATCTTGCCAAATGCATAACTTCACCTGCTACCAATGTCCTCTTCACCCATCAATTCCTCTCATCAATTCCTCTATTCCACTTCTTGTTCAATTCCTCTCCATTACCAATTCCTCTATTCCACTTCTTGTTCAATTCCTCTCCATTACCAATTCCTCTATTCCACTTCTTGTTCAATTCCTCTCCATTACCAATTCCTCTATTCCACTTCTTGTTCAATTCCTCTCCATTACCAATTCCTCTATTCCACTTCTTGTTCAATTCCTCTCCATTACCAATTCCTCTATTCCACTTCTTGTTCAATTCCTCTCCACTCCAGTATCCAATATCCCGCTGGTCTCACTCTTAGCGCATACAATTCCTTCGTCGTCGCTTCAATTACCCCAAAATCCTTTTCTCGGTGGTTTCCCGAGACTCTCTTCTCCCCGGCCTTCCAAAATACCTTATGACACAATCCTACTTTGTCCAATTGTCTAAATAAGTCCAATGTCTATTGAGTTCCATCTGTTCCCATCTGGTTTACCCCATAGTTTCGGCTGTTGCCGCTATTCTTCTCTGGTGCTTTTGATCTGAATCTACGTCCAACTTTCCGCCCCGATCTGCACCCTCGGGGAAAATCTCCAAACCTCCAAACCTCCAATCTCGAAGTTTTCACACTGAAACTTCACACCTCCCGAAACTCCAGATCCCACACTGTGCCCAAACGTCAGTTCCTGCGACCTGCCAAACCGCCAGGCCACAATTCCCCAATCCATCGTTCCCCCACTCGCCTAAGTTTCCTTCTTCCAGCTTCTCGGATCGGCCTTATCTGATCACCTTTTTCGCGGAGTTTTCCGAGTGGAACGGTGGTCGCAGTGAATGCTATGGTCAATAGTCCTCAGTCAATGGCTAGTGGCCACCACAAAACCAGCTGCTAGTACTTCGGAACCTCCTGGTTCTGGGATTCTCCGAACTCTTCTGTTCGGGCCTTTGCTCAATAGCTTTCGGCCACTGTAGAAGTCCGGCGATCGCGGCCCATTTTTGGCCTACAGTGAATGGCTCCACTCGCGTGGACGAACATGACCCATTGAAGTTAGTGGAGAACAGCAGGTGGCACCAATTGACTCTATAGACTCCTCAACCGTACAAACCTCCCAAACTCCGGCATTTCCCCACATCCACTCCATGTTAATTGTACAATTGTAGTGTTCAATGCCCTTTGTGGCTGCCCTTTGTCACTTCCAAAGCTCTCTCAATTTCAACGTCGCATAACCCCAAGTTTCACACCTGAACCCTCCACTACACCACCCCACGGCCTCCGCAAAACCACACCGTGTCTCGTATTATTACACCTGGACTCTCCTACGAACTCCCCAGTGTTCCTCCGCCCATTCCTCGGTACCTCCAGCAGATCTGTCACCCCATCGCCTTCACTCAATTGATGCAAGTAGATCTCGCCGATCTTTGGAATTTGCACCCACGCACTTTTTGACGTATCAGCATGATTTCTCACACCTCTCATCAACGGGCCAAATGTGCTGGATTTTGAAACCACACCGCAAATCTCTCGGTAAACGGTCCTTCAAGGTTCGGTGTTTACCGTTGGGCTCCACTAGCGCACTAAATCAGGATATCCAGATCGATCTCCCCGCCACCAAATCGGCCAATCCTCGAGGAACGTAATTTTTTCACTGATCTAATTAGAGGTCCTTTCATGTCCATTATCACTGACAATTTCACTTCTATCCCGCCAATATTCCTCTAAAGGCTCAGATTCCTCCAGAATCCAGGGAGAGGCAAAACAGCCAATCCTGCTGATGGTCTTGTATTCTTTGATGCGTATTTTTCCGGAAACTCCGACTCCTCTGGTATTTTTAGTTTCCCTTGTTTTAGTTGGCCAATCTTCCTACCTGCGGGTTCACCTTTGTTTCACAATGTCACAATACCATCGAAATGCAACCGACATGCCATGCCCACCTTAGGGTACCTAAAGTACCTCATGGTGTAAAGCCGACATTCCATTAGACGTATGCATATTTACGATGTTTTGTTTACATGAACATCTTCTCTCGGATCGAGCTATTTGGAGTTATTTCCACCGGCACTGGGGTATCAGAATTTGTGCTGAAGTCAATTCTCAACCATTTAGAGCATATACTAATTTGTTGCTTTACTATGGAATATTAATTTGAACGACATTAAATTTATCGTTCAATTGAGCCTGAATCTCACGTCAAGTTAACCTTCCTACCTACAATCCTATTGATCACAATGCTACGTGAATTTTCGTACTAATACAACATGAGCTGAACGCTCGTATTGCAACCTGCATTGGTGACATTAGCTGTGTTATTTAAAATGGTACCAAAAGATACGTTGATCTCTGCCAAACCAATGGCACGTTGCATCGCACTGAAGAAAACCTTGGTCTGCTATGAATTGGAGATGCAATTTCGATGTAATGATCTCAACACGGCTCGATTTGAAGTGAGTAGCTCGATGCAAAGCAGCATCAAATGAGAATGGAACTGAATTCGTAACTGTGCCTGTGCCTCGTAAAGCATTACAATACAGCCATGAGTAAATGACTTCGATTTTTGGCAAAAAGATGAAATACTCATCTCCAACAGTCAATATTTCTGATGTATAAGCTAATGAGCAGTTCCTGCGTCGCAGCATGGAAATTTCCAATTTCGTGGAAACCTCTCATTAACAAGACTTTCACACGAAAAGTGTTCGCAATTGCGTCACCAAGTATTTGCAATATCCATTGCAAGAAGTTTATCTTGAAACACTTGCTTATAGGGACAAGAATCTGGCGTCTGCCCAAAAAGAGATAGAGAGACTCATTGAAACCAATACACCACTTATTGGGTAAACCTGCGAATTTTCTCCCAAATAGATGGATGTAACTTGTTGAAATGTAGATTGTTGGTTAGCTTCAGTTTTTGTGTTGCTTAATCAATTTGAAACGTCATGACTTGGAATGAAATCCTCCTTTTCTTCAACAGGAGCATAGATAGCAGACTCTTGAGTTTCCAAAACGCGCTCTTCTGGTAACACTGAATCAGCATTAGATG
Organism: Suhomyces terraborum; assembly: GCA_030582495.1. Taxonomy (NCBI): domain Eukaryota; kingdom Fungi; phylum Ascomycota; class Pichiomycetes; order Serinales; family Debaryomycetaceae; genus Suhomyces; species Suhomyces terraborum. The sequence continues at coordinate 168,653 of JAKTXJ010000028.1, read as the reverse complement.
CTATAACAGTGGGTTCCGATCCAATGACGGCATCGATGATTTGTTCGTCGATTGGTTCATGTGTTTCTTCTTGCAAATTTGGTTCCGTTCCATCGAGATTCGTAGAAGACGAAAATTCATCCTCAAACAAATTGTCCGCAAACGATTCTTCAACTTGAATAGGTTCCACATCATCGACGGGTTCAATATCATCGACTGGTTCAATATCACTGACGGATTCTTTGTCCTCAATTGATTCTTTGGCCTCAATATGTTGTTCTTTCTCATTTGTTTCCCTCTCTGAGATTATTTCTTCCTCCACAATACTACTGACTTGCTCAGTAGTTTCGTGGATCTCGTTTTCTTTATCTTCATGAGTGGAGTTCTTTTCTTCCCTTAATGTCTCTTCCATTGCATTGCCAATGTCACCAGCAGTTTCATCGATCTCATTTATGATATCTTTTTCTGTCTCCTCAGGGTTCTGAGTTTCCTGTTCCTTGATGGACTTTGCTTGCTCCAAATCTCTTACCAAACCTTCTCTTAATTGGAAAGCAACATTTGCTTTAGCCCTGACTAATTTCAAGTAGTCATCGTTATCACTAAGCAAGAAATTGATGTGGAATTCAACATTTCTTAAGTAATTATTCCATTCATCCAATCCGATAGTTTGTAATTCTTTGTTGTTTTGCTTGTTCAACTTGTATTCATTAGCAGTGTCCATAATATTGTCACGGAAGTCAAATAGCTGTTCTTTCACACGATGGAACTGCTTCCAAGCTTGCCAACTTATTTCTTCATTCTCAAACTTCAGCTCCTCCAAGAGAGCTGTCAACAGTTTTGAGAATTCCAGTATGGTAGTATCAGCAAAAGTTTCCAAAATATCAATTGTGTCTTGAATAACTCTGAAGTAATTCTCAACTACATCAAGATGTGTCTTGATTAAATAATCATTTTGGATGACCTGAGCCAAATCTTGGGGCAATTGATAAGATTCTTCTATCAAGTCACGCACATCTTGACGAGAATATGATTCAATTGAGGTGTCATTGGTGTGCTTGATTTTCTCGAAATCCTTATTGATTTCTTGGGTCATCTTGTTAAGCTTTTGGTAGAGCTTGTAGTTATCAATTTGCAATTGCTGCATTTTCGAGCTAATATCATCCTTGATAGAACCAATAGCACGATCGACAATTGGCTTCATTTCAACTTGCAAGTTTTGCGCTGCTAGATCAATCGTTTTGCTGACCTTGACTTCCCAAAGTTGTAATTGTTCGTTCAATTGAACTACTTTTGGATCTTGGAACTTGTCAACACTGATACCCACTTCTGAAACAGTCAAGGAGGCATCAGTTGCAACAGAAGCTTCAAAATCAGTCACAGTTGAAGTCATAACCAAAGTCACAGTCTCAACGAAATCTTCATCATCCAAGACTTCATCTTGTTGATCTTCTTGAATCAAAGACTCAATTGATTGGACGATTGAAGATCTATTACCGGAAAAGTCGTTAAACTTGATGAGGTTTTTAAACTCGGTCTTGATGAACGCCAGTTGTTCTTGAAGGTACGATGTATTAGCCTTGGCCAAGAAAGCATCCAACAGATAATTGAACCATTCGAGGACTTTAGCAACAAATTCGAATTCGAGCACCTTGTTGGCGTAAGGACTCCCGAACAAGTATACCTTATAGCCAAAATCGATTACATGAGGCTCTATTTGGGCCCATTGCAAGGCAATTTGTGCCTGTAAGAGCGCCAAGTGGTACTTGGCTTTAGCACTAGCGGTTCTGACTGCGAACTTGGCCCGCGGAGAAACCTCCGTGTCCAACCAAAACGTGAACACGTCAATTCCATGTTGAACGTTGGCGATTCTGTGATCCACGAACGAAGCGACCTTGTTGTTCTTGTCCAACAGGGCCAAAAAGGAGCCCAATTTGCGGGTGTTGGCCCGCAATTTCAACCTGGAATCCACCTCGTTGACGTATGGCTTCACGTACTGCTGGTAGCGAGGGTAAACCACCGTGAAGTACACTGGCTTGACGTGTTGATGGCCAATAACACATGTGTGGTAGCCCACAGGGGACAACTGCGAGAGGGTCAGGAGATCCAAGGGTGCAATGTCTGTGATGGGGCATTCCACAGAGAGTATGTACACGACGTATGCCACCAAGGCATTGAAGGGTAGCCACAAGCTGAGGAACATTGTGGGGCTGGCACCGGATGCTTTGAAGAGTAGAGGGTCAATAGTTTTGAGATTAGATGGTGAGAAGTTGAGAACGTGAGAAGCGAGCAAGGGTCCGGTGCGGAGCGGTGGGTGGTGTGGTGAAAATGGAAACTGAATAGGGAAAAGCGAATATGGAGGAATTACAAGAGATGGCGGTAAAAATATCACTGAAGATGTGAATGGGGTTTAAGTGTATGGGTAAATGAAGTGTGTGACAGATGTCTGTATCAGTTAGTGGATGCCAGATGGGTTCCTGGTGTAGTGGGTGTTAAGTATGTCATAGTGACTACTAGCGAGTGGTGCGATTTTGTGATAGTGTTTAGTAAGACCAGACTAATGGTATTGAGAAGAAGATGCAAAGCTAGGAAGAATAAGTAGACAGAGGAGTTGGTAGAGATATTTGCTGTGACGAACGTAGAACCACCCGAATATATGTGGTATTTATGTACAGAGGTATTATTGTGATGAGAATCACAATATTGTATTCAGCTATTCTCGAATAATGATCAACGAGTTCAATAGCTGAATTGGGGCAATAACTCAATAACCAGGCCTCAAGAATTACCTAGAGAGTTTTCTCGTAGTTTTAGTCAGTAGATCTTGGCTAGGTGCTTGAGTTGTTGTCTCTGCGAGTGACGCTATATATTACAATATCTTTGAACACATCCACATGTGGCCACACATTCTATGGTACCTGGTGATCAACTCCGATTAATTACCCAAATGTAGTTCTAGTTCTTATCTTTCAATGAACCATAGAATCTACCGGCCAAGATATTATATTGATAACAGTTGTCAATCTGTGCTAAAGAGTTGTCAATGGAACCATTGGTCATGGTCAAATATCCATGAGAGACGACACACCCACGCTTTGCATATTGAGAAGGATAATTAGAGCTCCCAAAACATTGAGCTGGTTTTTCTTGTGAAAACTTTAGTGTGGACATAACATCGGTCTCTTTCATCACCCCATCTATAAAGACAAACCATGATTTACTTTTGTTCAACGTAGTTGTGAATTTATTGTAGAAGTCTCAATATTTTACAAAAATTACGAAAAGATCATTTTTACTATAATGCATGGATGACAATACGTTCTTCACTAATTTCGTAGCACGTTATTGTTGAAGAGTCCATCGAGTTGGCATAGTTATACCGAATGTAACTGAACGTTCGGACTGCAATTCAGAAATGTAGTAGGTACTACAAAAACTAATATTCTATTAGTGAAATTGTGCACATTTGCATCACCTCGGGAGAAAAATCACGCATGGAACTCAAAGCAATCAATCTGTTATCAACTTTCATTGTAATTTGAATTATCATTTCCTAGTTTATTTTTCTGAGGATATTAATCAATGTCAAGTTAAAAAACATTTGGTCTTGAAAGACTACATACCCTCGTTTGGCTGCGAAAAATATCGACTCTCCAAAGTGAGGTGACAAAACGCTTCTAATGTATAAGTCCAAGTCCAGAACGCAAACAGGATGCGCTAACACCCTTAATACTGGGATTTCAGGCGTCCTCCTAACGAACTCGAAATTTCTTTCTTCACGCCACTAGCAAAAGCTTGGAAGAACCCCAAGTCATTTCGTAGGTGGCACAAAGTTGGTATTGAAAGAAATTCTTTTGAATTTTGTATGAGGTCATATAGAGGGGAAGTTAAAGTTCCATTTTGCGTTTATTACAGAATAGTCATCACGTCATTCCTCTTTCGGTAGTCATTACAGCAGTTTCTTGACGCGGTTGCAGGGACTTGTATGAGGCGAAGTTTTGGCACATTTTTCAAGCAAATAATACGTCAAATCGGCATATGAGGTCATATTCAGTAGACCTGACCTGAGTTTCACTTATGCTGGTGCACCCAGACGTCAAGTGACCAAATAAATAAAACTTACCAGTGTGATTCAAGATGTTCCGGACTTCCATTGGAGGAATCCGAGGTTCCGAGACTGGTTACTCAGAACAACAATCTCTAATTGCACCCAAACTGTCATCTATAGTTGCGAACAAGCGATAGAGGGCAATTAGGCGAACTTATGACGGCAGCCCCACTGTTGCCCCGTACTCTACGCAGTTGTTCTTTCTTGTGGGAGCACCGTAATTTCAAAACCCATCGGACTTCACGGAGTGGTCGGAACGAGAGCATCGATGCTGAATGACGCACCCAATCATACACTCGGTGAATAAGCTTAGCTTGAACGTCATGTAGCTTGGTCTTGAGCTTAGCTACATCTACGGACCCATCCACAATCTATAGCAATGATAGCAGCGCTTTTTCTTTTACCTAATATGGACAAAAGGGTTAATAGAGGAATAGACAGAGTTCCATGAGACAAAAAGACTCCACGAGAATGGAGCATGGAGCGCAGATCACATAGAAACAGATCTCCATCGACTATATGAAGAAACATCAGTAGTCTTTACGAAATGATGTCCGTACACTCTCTGGAATAATCATCGTATACTCCATGGCATATTTTCCCATCCATAGTACTGGACTCTTCTACCTGTTTTTCTCTCAGTAGCAAACATCCGATCCACACAGTCGCGGTCTCTTCATAGGGTTGTGGTTTTGTTGTGATCTCAATCACTCAAAATTCCATCTCCCTACAAAACCTCACCCTACCAAAGCTCCAGAATTGTCCTCCTCAACAGAACGAAGCCACCCATTGATGCGTTTGATCCATAGATCCTTCTCTCTACAACGGGCGGACCGTTCGCGTCCACGGTCCACTCGCCCCAAAGCTACACACTCCCAGTTCGAACGCATTTATTGATACAAACAGAGCCCGTCCCAGGGGACTCAGGGCAGGTATATAAACATCTTGACTATGTAGGAGCCCCCAATTCGGAGGCCCAAGCACGTAGCACCGAAACTTATTTGGTGTATTGGTAGTAGTACTTCTTGGCCTCGATCCAGGCGGCCAACAAGTATTCGTACACCTTGAGCTCAACAAATTCCACCAACTGGAACAATTGTTGTACGTATCCACTCAAGTGGGTGGTGTAATGGGCCTTGGCGGTGGCCACCTTGTCTTCGACCTTGTACTGCTTGAACAACGGATGGGAGTGGACGTGGGTGTCCAAGAACCCATTGACCTTGGTCACGTAGGGCTTGACGTATTCGGATCCGAAGTTCAAGGCGTCACAGGCCTTGTTGTGGGTATGGCTCAATGGGTGGAGGGCGGACTTGACTCCATGTTCGAGAGGAGTTTCGTTCAATTGAACACACTTGTAGAACCACAAGTAGATGACGTATAACACGAGGAAGGAGGTGAGGAAGCACTTGGTCTTAGCGATACAGCCCATTTTGAATTGTTTGATAGGTAAGGGAAAGAATTTGATATAGCGAGTGGCAATGTTTGGACAACACTGGCACGGCACGTGATATTGGCGATGTGCGCAGACGGTCTGAGCTGAGGGTTCAGGAGGGGCCACGAGTGGTGCCCAAAGCGATGCCCACGGGGTCCTGGCGCTGGGAAAGAAGCAGTATGGACAGCTGAGGGGGCCATGAGTGTCATGGAGGTGTCAGATCAGGTGAAAGTGGCTCCCCAGAGCCACTTTGGTGGTATTCAATTGGCCCAATTCCCTGGCTGGGGTGGGGCACAACCGAGCGCGGCACGTGCCGGTCCACCGAAACTGGAGTGGAAAACCCATCAAAATCATGGCCGCCAGTAGAGGAGGCGCGCCGCACGCGGTGCGGCGCATTGTTTGTATGGCGGCCGAATCAGGAAATCGCATCTGATTGCAAAACCCTCTCTGCAATTACAACAATCACTTTAGCACTTTATACCTCTTAATCTTCCGAGCCCTCTGCCTTCTTTCTGGACCTGAATCCATTGATCTGCTGAGAGTCTTTGAAAAGATCAGAAACACCGTTAGCCCCGGATCCAGAGCTACGATACGGACGGTATAAGAATAGTGCTACCACCTCTAGACTTAAGGTGGAACTAAGACCTAAGACAGAACCTGAACAATACTGGTATCAAAACTAGGACAATACTGGAATAAATAATAGGACAGGACCAGTATCAGAACTAGTATCAGAACTAGTATCAGAACTAGCACAAACTAGCGCCAGAACTAGCACTGCTTGCTATCAAGACACCGTTCCACAAGCCACCGAAGCTTTCCTTTCCCTGATTTCCCCATTCTTCCTGGCTGTCCAGTTGCTTCATAGTCATGGTAGACAAAGAGAACTTGGTGTGTTCTGCTCCAGTCCCATCCCAGCGTCCGTCACGCCATGCGTCCAATAACGCATTGAGGGTGCTTCGGAACGACCCCATCAACTTGGGGTCTCGTTCTGTCAAGGTACGTACCGATGAGTACTTGAGAAATGTTCAGAATGGGCAACATCACATCCACAACAGGATCTTTGCAACAGATCAAAGACCTCAGCAACCCAGAAAGCCAGTACCCACAGAAACCCAGAATGCAAGAAACGTCAGAGGTACTGCCTCTCCCGCCACTTCCAGCACGAGTTCCCGGACATCTATCCCCACTCTCTCAGATCCATTTATGGAACCATCGGTAAACTCTGCCAAAATTCCTTCTGTGGATAGGCACCAAGCGTTGTTGGATGCATACGTCCAAAAGCAGAACCGCATCAAGGAACACGAAGAGCACATTCGCCGACTCAAGTTTGAGCTCGAGGAGATTGCTACCCAACTCGAACACTCAAAACGAGAACAAAAATTTAAAGAATTGGAAGAGTCAAATAAATTGGACATCTACAAGCAAGCACATCTTGAAACTAACTCTGAGCTCCAAAGAGTGGCCTTGGGTCCACAGGAAGCCAATGGTGCTGCAGATATCCTTCATACCTTCCGTACCAAGGCATCAAAGGTTTTTGAACCTAATAATGATGACTTCCTTATAAAAAATATTTCCAAAAAGGCATCTTCCATGTTTTCTATTCATAGCGATGAATTAAACACAATGAAGAAAAAGGCCTCTACCATGTTTGCTGGAGGAATCCAAGACGAGAGATTTAACGAATTCAGTAATAAGACCACCAAGTTTTTGAACGATGTTATTACTACTTTATCACCAAAGAAAAACAATGGGCCCGAAACCCCAACAAAGCATATCGAGGTGGATACTTCCTTCACACTTGAAGGTTTAGCATTGGAGGATGAAGAAATTGAGGAAGAATATTTGGATATCGACGACTATGATAGTGACGATTCCTCTGCATAGACCCGGCGGGGTATGGACGCTTGTACTATACAAAAAACAGAGTTGGAAGAATTTTTTATCAATCATCTGAGCATTGGAAGCTCACTATATGGAGCCATATGAATTGGGGTCTCTTACTTTAAAACGCTTGAGTCATCCTTGATACAATATATGATGAAAAATTATTAGTTACCTCAAATGTCACACAATCTGAATCACCAAACTGTAGATAAGGAGAATCAAATCGTTTCAGATTTATTCTTCTAATGTAACTTGAAAATTCACCTACAAGAACTTATTAATATTTTCAATTCATTAGTATTGAACTTTGGAACTTAGATGCCGGTATGGAAGAGTATGTTCTATTCTAATTAATGCTTTGGATTCATTTGTCATCCAACCATCCACGGGCACGTTCTATAGCAGCCTCCCATCTTTTCCAGAAATGTCTACGTTCCTTGTCTGGTAATTGTGCCTTGAAAGAATTACCAGAGTTTTCCTTCGTATCGTGAATCTTGGCCACCACATCGTCAAAGTCACGCCATATACGCTCTTCAGGATCTTTGAATGACAATCCAGCAGCAATGGCAGCTCCCAAAGCTGTACACTCAGAGATAACTGCACGTTGAACCGTCACACATGGTCCCAAAATATCGGCTTGGATTTGTAACACTTCATCAGCCTTGGACATACCTCCATCTACAGCCAACGACGACAAAGGCTTGTCTTCATGTTGATTGTTCAATGCTTCTTCAAGGAAATCTTCCGATCCACCAGCATCATTGGCCATAGCTCTCAAAATGGCACGGACTTGGAAACAAACACCTTCCAATGCTGCACGAGCAATATGACCGGATGAGGTATATTGGGTCATTCCAAAAATGGTACCACGAGCACCTCCATCCCAGTATGGAGCGTACAATCCAGAAAATGCTGGAATGAACACAACTCCTCCAGAATCAGGTACCTGTGAAGCCAATGGCCCAATGTCCTTTGCGTTTTCAATTAATTTCAAGTTGTCCCGCAACCATTGGATGATAGATCCTGCTACGGCAATCGAACCTTCTAGAGCATAATGGGGCTTTCCGTCGTCTCCATCAAGTGTAGGGAACCAATAGCCCAATGTGGTAAGTGTTCCATGTTCAGAAATCAATTTCCGGGTACCAGTGTTGTACAAGAGGAAACAACCTGTACCATAGGTACACTTGGCAGAACCGGGCTTCACAGCCAATTGACCGACCAATGATGCAGATTGATCTCCCAAGCATCCACAGATGGGCACGCCGGTGATGGCTTTCAAGATATCGTATGCTTCCTGGGTGATTCTGTTGTGGAAACCCAAGTTGGACAAATTGGGGGCTGCGAAAGACCCGTAGAACTCGGAACTGGACACGATCTTGGGGAGACGGATCTTGGTTGGGTCAATTCCCCAGAAGTCCAACAAGTCGTCGTCATAGTCTTTAGTTTCAAGGTCCATGAAGTAGGTACGCGAGGCGTTGGTGACGTCTGATACGAAGTTCTTCTCCTTGGTCAAGTGGTAGATCAACCAGGTATCCACGGTTCCGAACATCAAGTTTCCGTCTCCCTTCTCGTACTCCTCGCGGATCACGTCGTCGTTATCCAAAAGCCATCTCAACTTGGCGGCCGAGAAGTAGGTGGAAATGGGCAACCCGGTCTTTTGCTTCAACTCTTCCTTACGGTCCTCATCGATCATCTTTTCCAAGTGCTGCACGATTTCCGCGGTACGAGTGTCGGTCCATGTGATACCGTTGGACAACGGCTTACCCGTTTTACGAGACCACACGATGGTGGTCTCACGCATGTTGGCAATACCAATGGCCTTGACCTTGTACTTGACCTTGAGGGCCGGGTTCTGGTTGATTTTGCGCAACGTGATGAGACAGGCCGTCAAACATTGGACGGCGTTGGCCAAAATGTGCACAGGCATACACTCCACCCATCCTGGTTGTGGAAAGCGGAGCGTGGGCCCCACAGAGGCGGCGTTGTTTTCGATTTCCACGTCGTCATTGATACTGATGGCGATACCCTCTGCGGTGAAGATGGGCTCGTTGTGTCTCAAAAGCGAGGATCTTCTTCTGAACTGGTCGGTGTTCTTGGACTCGGCCGGGGCCTCGGAGGCGGTGGTGGAATATTCGATTTGGTGCTTGGCGATCTCCACCCCTTCTTGCGAGAAGAGGATGGCTCTGGCGGAGGTGGTTCCGATGTCGATGGTGGCCACCACCGGGATGGAGGGGGCGTTGCTATTGCGGCGGGGCATGATGGACGGCGGCTAGCGAAACAGGATCAATGGGAAGTATGGAGCAAGACGGACGAGATGGCACGCAATGCTGGGGTTGAAATTCAATTGCGGAGCACGGGAAAACACGTCGAGGGTCCGTTCGTCTGACGGGGAAAAAGGTGCTATTTGTTGCTTCGGGACGGGGTGCGTGGGAGTAACCGTGACGGAAACAGCGAAGGTCTCTGGGACAGTTGAGGCACTAGTAAAGTAAACTGGTAGTTAGAGGGCCACAATCCGGAGAAGCGAACTCTGGTCCTTATATACGGTGCGTGGCCACACCGAATGGATTGCTAATGGCTGAGGTGCGGTGCGGTGCGCGCACAAATGCGTCGCGGGGAGGTTTGCGTCGTGGGCCCAATTCTTGCGAGGAGGAGCTCCAAAAGGAGGCGGAAAGCGACGGTGGGCGAATCCGGGTTTGGATCCTGGGTCCTGTGGTTGTGTTCCTGGTAGATCGCTATGACTGTTACAGTTTCAGGCTCGCAATTCGAAGAACTCGGTCTGAGACTGGACCGGGATGGTCCACAGACACCGTGACAGGCGGTGCTGCGACACCGCAGAAGCGGCCACCGTTGACGTTTACCGAGGACCTCCGGTGCGACGATCAACCCCACGTCCAACACGGGACCGAGGCATGGCTGCGTCCACTGGGGAATGTTCGTGAGGCGGGAGGCCCCACTGGGTAGCGCCATCGGCGCCATGCAATGCCGTCTTCCCACTTTGTAAGCAGGCCGCGATCTCCGGTCTGCTCCATCTGTTGGATGAGCTCATCACCCCGAGACACTGACAAAATTCCATAGTCAGACGTGAATGTACAAGTGAAGTATTTTATGGGGACTCGCATGGTGTGACCCAGCGTTGGCAGCAGGGCAAACGAGCATATCTTTCCGCACCGCAAAAACGCAAAATAGGCTCAGTTGCTATTGGGCGCACTTCAGTGGCAGTTCCGCCTGGTGGATGTTGGAGGAGGAGGGAGAGATGTAATTGGAGCGTCTGTGCCCGAGAATTGCTGGGCGGTGAGATCGTCAACGGCGGCCAGTGACACCGGTGCCGGAGATCTGTGGGGCCGGACTTGGGTGGGACGGGGAGCAGGAGAACAGGCGTTACTGTCATGGTATGAGAAGTGATACTAGGAGAAGTGATACTAGGAGAAGCGATACTAGGAGAAGCGATACTGGGAGAAGTGATACTGGGAGAAGTGTTACAATGAGATAGGTGCTATAAATTCCACAATATGATAAGTGCTTAATTGTCAAGCTGTGGTATCACATACAGATAGTGCTAGTTGTCATAGTATCTTCATTGCCATATTAGCCGTAACAGCTGCAACTCGGGAGCATCAGAAGTGGTTATTAACAATCATGCGTTGAACCATGAATCATAATACATAATAGCCACTATTGATCTGAGCCGTAACGTATTCTAACCATTATCCGTAATAGACTTAATGTTGCACTCAGGGGAGTGGGGTGCTTGGTGGGGTCTTTGTGTCGTTCTCTGCGTTCGCGTATCCGGCAGCCGTTCATGACAGTTTTGCCGAAACACTAAACCGTTTAGTTTAAAATAGACATGGGCCGTTCCGTAGTCCGCAGTTGGGTGTTTCACGGGTTTGCTGATTCTGTTGAGCTCACTAGGTCCAGCGGATTCACTGGCTGAAGCCGTTTGGTGGAGCTAGTGAAAAGTTTTCGAGAATTTCCCTAGTTTGCTTCGCAATCAAATTCCGCTTAATAATAGCGGTCTGAGACACAAACATCATCAGCACTACCGCAGCCCGTCATGGACCCTGTGATGGAGTCCTGTACGAAACTCCGGCACACCATGTGGCTGCAACTCCGCAAATCCGTTGAAAAGTGTTGGAAATGTTTGAGGCACAGTGATGAATACTGTTTTAATGAATAATAGTGAACACTATTGATGTTGATGATGGTGACCAAGTGGTGAGTTGATAAGGGTTGGGATCGTAGGATATTTTGTGCTATGCACAGAATAAGTCTAGTGGACTAAACGTTACAAAAGCAGGTGGTTATTTTCGGTATAAACAAGTGTGAATACTGTTGGTTAGAATAGTGGTACTGGTGGTGTGAATAACTACCTTTTGATCCAAATCGTGCTCGAAGGTGATCTCTTCTGAATTTACATTTCACTCACGGTCCTCCAGAACTTTCACAACAATTAACGTGATCTACACTTTGATCTTCACTTTGATCTACTACTTCTTTTTGATTTGTTTTCATTTTTTTCTTTTACTGGTCGACAGCAATCTGGGTGTCTATATACTTATACCTAATCAGATATACCGTCTTCGTCGTCCGTCGAGTACTCCGGATACTCAATATTAAATGGGTCCTCGGAACGGGTTGGTTGCGTGCAGTCCACCGGTTGCAGTTGATCCACTTCCGCAAATTCGTCTATCCACACGTAATGATGCATTAATGATTGCTTGTTTTGTTCAATATGGTACAAGGCTTGTTTTGAATCCACGTAGTCGGTGCCACACACGATTTTGAATATGAGACTGAAGTACAAGATGAGAGATTTCAAACCTCGTAAGTACCCCATGTCTGGAAGATCTAGATGAGCCGGAGGAATCGTCACTTCGTTGCCTGATCCCGTGGTGACATCGGCCTGTGGATAAATAACTGATTGCGCAAAGTCAATCACCTTGACCTTGACCTCAGCTTCGTCCTCAGCTCCGTCGTACATCAACAAGATCGAAGAGCCATACATACGGTACCCAGCGAGACCGTTGAAAACGTCGTGCAATTCAGAAAGTTGGTCCACAAGTCTGGGAATCCGTTTCACCATCGAGTAGCACGTTTGTCCGTCATATAGGAACTTCGCAAGTATCTTACAAAACTCCTTACCAATACGGATCCGGCGTCCGAAATACTTGTCCCGTACTAATGGCTTTGGATGCGATGCTCCTGAATTGTTGGTCTCCTCCTCAGATTGTTTCTTGAATATTTGGAGTCCACAAACACGCACACCTAGTCTTCTAGACGTAGTGGTTAAACATTTACGTCTTTGCGACTTCTGCTTACTTGGAGTGGCTTCAATTCCGTACTGTCTTGTTCCCATCTTGAGATCTAAAACGCAAGGCTTAGCCATGTTTGAGGTCAAATCTTCAAGAAGAATGAACCTTTCAAATCTGGTGTGTTTGCGAATCACTGGAGATTGTGGTGCAACCGCTTCTGGCGATTCGTCTCTCGCAGTTTCTTCATCCATGGCGAAAATGTCATCATGAATTGGAGCTGGACTGTGAAGCTTGAGTGAAGGTTGGAAGACTTCCTGGAGAATTTGCACTTGTAGATCAGTATTGACTAGAGTGGACCCAATATTCGGAACACGACTAGAATTTTGAGTGGTGGCCGCAGTTTGGGAATGCATGGAAGATGAAACCGATCCAATATCCATATCAGCTTCTGCCGCACTATGGAAACTATTGTGACGACTGCCTGCAAGGTAGGACTCCGCTCTGGGAGAGGGCAATGATTCTGAGTATTGTCGCCAGAGAGAATCTGGAATGATGTGCTTGTTATCGTCTAATACCACTTCTGGTGGATAGTCATCAGAAGTATGACTTTGGGCGGCCAATTCGCCAGGAGACAGAACGTTCTTGTTGGAAGGGTCTTCTTCCGTGATGATACTTGAGTACCTCACGTTCAATACTCCGATGTATTTTGGGACGAATCTCAATAAATTAGGATGGTTAAGTTCAACGGCTTCGTAAAATAGGTTCTCTCGATTAACTAGAGCCTTACAGACGGCACGCTTGGAGAAACTGAAGATGGCGGTATGACCACCGACCTTATTTTTGAAGGGCCGCAACTCGACGGCCAATGGGAACAACTCGTGGTCGATTTCATGGCTTTTGGGATGCTCTTGGTCATTATGATTATTATGATGAGTGTGATGAATATTATTATGATGATGGTGATGACTTTCTTGTTCGAGATGCGATGCCATTTGTGGTGAAATGTCTCGGTGCATAGGTCTTTGAGGTGTAGGAGGATCAGGTTGGGGTGACGTTGTTTGAGACCGAATGTACTTGGCAATGTCAAGAGGATCTACCTCATCGATTGTGTGTCCTATGCCCTTGATTTTTTTGATGTCACCATTGCTGTGATGTTCGAATTCCACCTTGGCTGTGAGATGCTGGGTTTGGGGCAGTTCTGGAGACCGAGCGGGTTCGTCCACTGGCTTGCCCAAAGGGAAACTCGATCCTTCCAAGCTGACTTCAGTTTCCACGGGAGTGTGAGGAAAGTAGGTGGCCGAGGAAACTGGCTCGAGACTGATGGATCCACGATGGTCTGCAGGCGAGACTGATTCAGTGGGAAGAGGGGAGATTTCCAAGGTCTGGAGGGGCTCTACTTGATTGGACTCTGGTTCTGAATCATCCTTGGATACTGTGGCCCCACGGAAGAGCCTTAATGACCGGGCGGCTTTGCGCCCGGTGAGAATGTTTGGGAAGGCGATATCTGAAGAAGTATGTGAAGAAGTGGACTGTTTTCGAGCCAGGGCAGGAGGAGCGGGGGCATTTGTGCCCATGGGATCTGTTATGGAGGCCGTCGAAGCTGTGGAGGCGGTGGAATCGTCTGAAATGGCCGCAGAAGGTCCCATGTTACCAGAGGGTCCGGAGGCAGCCAAGGGGACAGAGGCCACATAAGGGCCATCTCGAGCGGAAGGTCTGCGGAGGATCTGGGGCCGAGGAGAGGAGGGCGATATCACGGGCTGCAGAGGAGGCAGCGTGCCATGTACCGCAGATTGGCCGATGTCCATGGTGAAAGGAAGGGTAGGACAGGCCAAGAAAGATGATGGGGGGAAGTGAAAAAAAATGCGATTTGGTCAAATGTTTTGATGATAGTAAATTTGATAGTGGAGCGAGCACGGTCCACTAGTGCGATTGATAAGCCGTTTTCTACGTAGTGCAGCCTGGCACGGGGACGTGAGCACGTTGTGGAGGGGTAGACGAGATAGCAATATGAGATGTGGAATGGAGGGAGGGAGTGGGATTCAGCAGGCGAGTGACGTGAGAGGTCGAGAGGGAATGGAAGGGAACGGTAGGGAGCAGAACAGGGAGCAGAACAGGGCAGAAGACCCGGTGGTGGGGATGGACTCGAGGCGATACCGTGAGAGGTTTTCAGGATGTCATTTAGTGGGCTTCGGGGAACTGGAACAGCGAGGCTTAGGGAGAGCTCGGTGCGAGGGGGTTTGGTGGGGGTTTGGGTCGGACGTGAGAGATGGGGAAAAGAGGAAAAGAAAAGAGGTAGAGAAGAGACGTACACAGGAAAGAAGAGCATACCGTGGTGGTACTGGTGGTGGAGAGGTGCAAGAGGATGGTGGAGAGGATGGTGCAAGAGGTTGCTGGAAAATGGTTGAGATAAAGCCTGGAGGTACGGTGGAGATAGAGGGTGGAGGCGAAAGATAGCGGAGACACAGCTGAGAGTAGATGAGTATGGAGTAAATTCCAAAATACCGCCAGGTGTTCCGGATGGCGACGGTTTCGGGGGTAGAAAACTCCGAGACATCGTGTAGTTCGCAGAGGTTGCTCATCGTGGTACAGAATAGCCACTTGAGGCTAGTGGGAGCTGGGGGTTTTGGTGGTAGCATCGATGAAAAATGCATGTCTCGCACCAGGACCACTTGATAATGGAGTGTTCTGTGCCAACAGAACTGATGCAGAACTACCCAAGCAAAGTGGTGCGATGTTTGGCGAGCTCGTTCTAAAAATACGGTGATCGGTCCTGGTGATTCACAACACGCCCTCCCTATTATGGTCTTGATGTGCTCCATTTCGTGCCGGGCCTGATGCAGTACACCGTCCAGTCCTCACCGCAACTAACGCGCAACGTGGTGCCAAAGCATACGATCGCCCTGTGCCTGGAATTGATCACAACCAATGACAACTATTTACTTCCCGTTTGGGCCGAATATGCCCAATGAAGCTACGTGGGCTCGCTCTGGGGCAATTTTGGGCTATCGTGGAGATAATAGACCTTCACTGAGCCCATGTGGTGTGTCCACGTTTGACATCTGGTGCTCACGTGCCTGCCACCTCAGTTCCAGATACCAGATAGTTGCGAATCAGACACATTTGGTGTTGGCACGGTATTTATTAGACACCTGGACCGGAGAGAAAATGAGTTGGGACGCCGGGTTCTTCTGAAGATGTAGGCATTGCGGAGGTGAGAGACCGTGCACTTACCAAGTCTCGTGACACCCTAAGCACTCGTCGTACTTATAAGTCTCTCTATGGTCCGTAGAGTGAGGCTTTCTTGCCTTGCCCTTAGTAATGTAGTGCCTCCCTGCTTCTCACGGTCGTGCTCCAACCACAACACACTAAATTGGTCTATGCACGGAACCTCATATCGCTCTATGTTTTGCTCCACGCAAACTTCTATGCGACCTTCCATGCAACTTTTCAGTGCAGTGTCATGATAAGTGTTCCTGGGGTGCAATACTCCAGATAAGGCTAGACGGTACTCTACTCCAGTACTATTTGCTTCTGTGGGTTCATCGACACCAAAACTACAGCTTCCATCCCTTCGGTTCTACCTAAATGACTATTCTTAACCGTTAGAAACCCTTGAATCTGGACGTGCGCCGCTCAGATCGCGCGCCTGCACGGAAAACAACCCACAGTTTGTGTAGGAACCCTTAAAGACTTTTCACCTTGAACACATGGAATGGGCCCCAGCTCTTAGTGCCCAGCTACGATACCTTGTCAGCTTCCGAGGAACACCAGAATCATCACATAATTAACCCCCTTCCTCCCCGTTCAACCATACCTCCTAAATCCAGTGCTCTGAACTTCTCCAAGCCTCCTCGTTCCCACTCTAATGTTCTTAGTTCCGCTTTCACTTATCAATGTGTTATTGGTGGCATTGTCTGTTGCGACCACAGTTGTTGGGCTCGATAAGGAACAAAACCAAAACTTCCATGCATGGGACCAACAAGTCCTACTGCCATCGCAAATCAACGATACTGATTACGATGGTCACTTTCCCAAATCGTTCAACTCCTCAATATCTGATTCGTCGCAGGAAAGTGCGAGCAGTTTCAGGAACGATAGCAATAATATGAAAAGAATAGAATCGGAATATTTCAAGCATACTACCTTCACTTGGAACTTCACGACCGGCTCGGGTGACCTGGACAATCTCTTACGGCTCAAAGCATTCCTAAAAGAAGTTCCCACCAACCATTCCATCACAGTAGACAAAACGCACCCAAATGACACATACATACGTCAAAATGCAACACTATTGGCATTGAGCAGGAACTCCGATCTCTTCCAGCTCCTAGAAACCATTCAGAATCTCGAGGACAGATTCAACCTGAAATTCCACTACGACTATACGTTTCTCAACGATGAGCCGTTCGATCCCGAAGTGCTCTACGTGATTCTGAGCCTAGTTCCGCGTGGGAGGCTCAATTTTGGAACCATTCCTCCACACCATTGGGAGTACCCAGATCATGTAGATCAGGAAAAAGCCCACCAGTTATGGCAATTGGAGAATTACCCATATGCCCAATCTGAAAGTTATCGACATATGTGTCGATACTACTCGGGATTCTTCTACAGGCACCCGTTGGTCTCACAATATCGCTACTACTGGCGCTTCGAGCCCGATGTGAGGCAATACTGTGACATCAACGATGACCTTTTCGCATATATGAACACGCATAATAAGAGGTTCGGATATCTCATGAGCATGTTCGAGTACGAGCACACAGTTCCATCTCTATGGAAAACCGTTCAACAGTACATCTCGGAATTCTCTCCTCGGGGAGACCTTCTACCACTAGTCCAAAACGATGATGAGCAGGGATCCTACAACTATTGCCATTTCTGGTCCAATTTTGAAATAGCGGAGGTGTCAATTTTTCAATCCCCGGAATACAACCTGCTATTTGAGTACCTCGATAAATCAGGTGGTTTTTACTATGAAAGATGGGGCGATGCCCCGATCCATACATTGGCAGTTGCGCTTTTCCTTCAGAAGGAAGATGTGCATTGGTTTGCTGATTATGGCTATTTTCATCCTCCCTACACTAAATGTCCTACGGACCCTCAAGCGTACGTCTCCAACCGATGTACGTGCAATCCCGACCGGGATTTCACCTATGGGTTTTTGAGTTGCACACCGCATTTCTTGAAGGTTGTGGGCCAGGAGCCTCGATGATGGCCGTAGATTTAAGGAAAATCGCATGATTAGACGGGTTTATCTTTATGGTTAATCTCTAGCGTCAAACACCGGAAAAGGAGGATACATTCGTAAACCCTATTTGGCATAATATGGCACTTTTGCCATATTCAATTCAAACACAAATAACAATAGGTATGAAAACACAGGTAATTTGTAGCATTGGAATTCGAATTGGTTTCTCTCCGGCGTTTGGCTTGTTCTCATTTCTACGGAAGAGGTGGTAGTGAGAAATACGGAACTTGGATGCGGTGCTGCACTGGCACCGGTTCCAGTTCCACGGGAATCGCTTCCCTTCCCACCTCTTCTTGCCCCCACAAACCAACCAGCACCAGCACCAGCACCACTCACCACCTCCACCACTTTCCATCTTCCACCTTATCCCAACACCCTACACATCTACTATTGTTCCATTTTTCAACCCTCGTTACCTCCCACAAACTGGGGCTTTTCTCGCGGGGTATTTTTAGACTCCCGCACCGACGCGTATCATTAGCCAACCCAACATGGCTCCGCGCAGTACCACCACTACCAACGAGGCTTTTTTCTGGCAGTGTTCTTAGAGCCCATTCATCATGCACCTTGTACTAATTCACCCCTATACCATTTGGTCGTATACGGATCGCTTAAGTAAGCGCTAAACACAGCCAGGCGCCCCTGCATTCACCCTTGCGGCCGCGGCCAGTGTGTGCCACAGGGTTCCGTTGTTTGTGTCCTGCAAACCCGGGTCACGTGACCCAGATCCTAGCATCGAATATGTCACCGGTGCGGAGTAGTTCCCACTCTGTAGATATCCGGGCTCTGGGCTCTGGGCTGCACTGGCTACAAATTGCCACTTTCTTCTTGTTGAACCAGCTGGAGCTTCCGTCTGCTGAGCAGTTTCTGACCCTCTTGTTCACCACTTCCTTTCTCGATTCCTTGAAGCTAAACGTCTCACTCCTCACGATCCTTGCCATTTATCCAAAACGGCCTGTCTTTTCTCACCGAGTGCTGAGCATACCGTGTACGTTGCAGCTCCGCCCTCCCGTCTATCTCGCTAGAAATTTAGAGCCCCAAGAGCAAAGCCTTCAACCTGAAAAGGAACCCATTGGGCCCAATCACTGGCGAAACCTTGTTCTAGCACCGGCCCTCACACCAGTCGTCCCTCGAGTCTTCACTATCGTGAAGTACCCAGCGTTTGATCCAGTGTTCACCCAATCTCACACCAAACTTCGCTGAAATCTGGCCATAATTTGACTCCACTTTGACTTCATTTCGACTTCACTTTGACCTCCATTTGGTCTGAGTAATCCCTGAATTATCATTCAATAATCGTCGAGTCTTCCCGCCTGCTTCCCTCCCGCTTCCCTCCTTCTTCCCTGATTCGTCTCGGAAAAGTCAACACCGTTCGAGCATCTCGCCTCCCTCTCCCTTCGTGCCCCTCCTGGACTCGTTTCCGCTCCGTTGCTTCTCCATTTCTTGGTACGCGGATCGATTCGCGTTTCCTTGCCCATAAATCCAAACCCACTGCCTCCGCACAGGACGTTCTCTCCTGTTCCTGCCACTCGCACACTTCGTTACGTCGTTAACACCATCGCGCTGTTTCTTGCATACAGTTCTCCGTGTGATCTGTCATTGATCGGCCACTACTGTCACTAAACTTAGACTGAGGTTAGGTGAAAAAGAACTGAGGTGGTAACTGCGTTGAAAACCGCGTTGAAAAACCGACTTCTTTGTTATCTGTTACCTGTTTCAACACACCCAGCCCTAGCTTCGGCCCGCTGCTAGATCTGTCCTTCCTTGACCACTGACTTTGATCCACTCGCGCAACCGGCTTCCTCTGGCTCCTCTGGCTCCTCCAAATCCACAGGCTCCACAGGCTCCCGAGTTCCCCAAGTTCGCCAACTCCACCACCATTGTTGAGCGTCGTCAGACCCAAATCCGCTTGTTCTTCTAAGACCAGCTTACCTCGTCGCTCGTCTCACAGTCCATGCCATAATGCACAATCCTCTCCGCTCATTGGTGATAAAGTCCCGGCTCTTCTTCCGGCGCCGACACAAGTCGTCCATAGTCTACTCCATCATTGCATTGGTGGTGTTGTTCTACTTCATCATCTTCCAGAACCTCGTGTTATTGAAGGACGCCGCCGAGGCTGAACCCTCTGCCATCCAGAACCCCGACCATGCAGGGTCCATTTCTAAGTTGTTCTCCAATGTGTTCTCCAACTTGGCTCTTTTCTCCAAGAAAAAGACCGTGCCTTTCGTTCACACTGATGGCGCTGCCGTCGTTTTGGACGACTCCAAGCTAGACTCGAAGGCAGATCCCAAATTGGCTGAAAGTAACTCCAATCTTTCACCTAAGGCCGACCCACAAAAGGTCAACGCTGCTCAAGAAGCATTGGACGCTCAAAAGGCTGCAAATGTTGCCCAACAACCTTCCAAACCTCAATCACCAAATGCTGTTCAAGAGGCTATTCCAGTGCAAGATTCAAACCCTTCTCCAAATGAAGTGGATCCTGTTTTAGATGCTATCTCTGCAAATGCCGACTCTGCTGCACAAGGTAAGCTAAATGAAGAAGCTGAACTGGTTGAAACTCCAGAGGAAACTGAAGGAGTTCCTAATACTAGACAAAAACCAAAAATTATTCCTAAACCCCATCCAAAGATTAAATTTTCTTCTAAAGAAGTGAAGAGAAAGAAGAAAGCATATGATTTCTACCAGAATGTATTCAGCGTGTTACATGAGGGTCGCCCAACAACCCCAATGTTGAGAGACTACTTGACCAAGGAACGGATCTATCACGCTAGATATGATTCTCTTGCTGAAGAGGACGTTGTTTTCAGTGAAGACTACCTTGGACGTTTCATTGTTACGAAACCCGAAGAATTAGTTTCGATGAAGAAACTGCACAAGTACGTTGTTGACAACTTGCCAGATAAGTCTCCATCTGGTTTGTATTCTGGTAACGGTATCGTTTATGTTGGAGGTGGAAAATTCAATTGGTTAACATTGCTTTCAATTAAATCCATTAGAGCTTTAGGAAGTACTCTTCCTATTGAAATTCTCATTCCTGAAGCTGGTGAATACGAGGATAACTTATGTCAAAAAGTTTTCCCATCCTTTAATGCCCATTGTATTTACATGCCTTATGAGTTACACGACCCAAAGGATGTCGAGAAGGGGTTCGTTCTTGAGAAAGACGATTCCACCAAATTCGAATTTGAAGGTTATCAGTACAAGTGTTTAGCTCTTCTTTTGCTGAGCTTCGAAAACATTTTGCTTATTGACAGTGACAATATCCCCGTTCACAACCCCGACTACTTATTCCTTGAGGAACCATTCAAATCTAAGGGTCTTATTGTTTGGCCAGATTTCTGGAAAAGAGCAACTTCACCAGATTATTTCAAAATCGCTGGTATCGACGTAAGTGAAACAAAATTACATCCTAAGTATGATGAGATTGACGGATTGTACAGATCAAGTGATAAGAAAATTACGCCAGAGATTTTGAATACTGTTCCTTTACATGATAGATTAGGAAGTATCCCTGATCCTTCTTCAGAATCCGGTCAACTCTTGATTTCAAAGAAGACTCACACGAAAGCCCTCTTAATGGCTTTGTACTACAATTTGTATGGTCCATCACACTATTATCCACTCTTCTCCCAAGGTTCAGATGGAGAAGGTGATAAGGAAACGTTTTTGGCTGGAACAATTGCTACCAAGAATACATACTATCAAGTCGGCAGGTTTTTGAATGCGTTTGGTCATTTCAACATGCTTAATGAATTCGAGGGTACAGGTATGGGACAGTACGATCCAGCTCAGGATTATAAATATGCGAAGTTGCGTCAGAAGTATGCTAATAAGACTCCAGAAGAACTCGAGAAGTTGAAAGCTAAGGATGAGCTCCTTGCAAAGGGACCACATGTCTTATTTGTGCACGCAAATTGGCCAAAACTCGATCCATGGGAATTGTTCGTTCAGAGAAGAATTTTCAACAAGAAAGCCGAGAGAATCAGGCTTTATGGTACCGGAATGGTAGTACGGACTGGATCTGATTTCGAAGCAGTCCAGTGGGAAAACCTGTACGAGCTTTTATGCGAACTCAAAATAGAGCTTGATATTTATAGAAAGGTGGATAGAGATCTTATGTGCAAAGAGCTTGCTCGTCACATTGAGTTCTTGAGGTCGACCACTAACACTTTAGAAACATAGCGAGAAGGCATGATACTGTATAGTGGAAAATTCGCGTGTATCGTTCTTAACTTGCATCAGCATATGTTACATTTCAATTACGAACCTCCAGTTTCAGGAAACTATTGGCCGTTGTAGCATTTCAAATTTGAAGCACTTATCTCGTCAAGATCGAAGTACTACTCATAATCGCAATCTCGTAAATCTATGGAGCAGAAGCCTTGACGGAATAAATCTTGAAATGTAGATCAGGTGACTCAACGTCATGTGACGTTGATCTCTCCCAAATCAAATCGCTTACCACCTCAACATCAAAACACCAATGGCAGTTCAGTTTTTATTCCTCTTGTCCAGGCAGGGCAAAGTTAGGTTGTCAAAATGGTACATGGCACTTTCTCAGAAAGAAAAGTCCAAGAGGACCAGAGAATTGACCACGTTGATTTTGACTAGAAGGGCCAAGATGTGTAACGTGTTGGAGTACAAGGACATGAAAGTGGTGTACAGAAGATATGCATCTTTGTTCTTTATCATAGGTATAGACAATGGAGACAACGAATTGATCTCGCTTGAGTTGATCCATCGTTTTGTTGAACAAATGGATAAGATGTATGGAAATGTGTGTGAATTGGATATCATTTTCGGATTTGAAAAGGCGTACCATGTTTTGGACGAGTTACTCTTGGATGGTGTGATACAGGAATCATCAAAACGGGAGGTTTTGAAGCGTGTTGCCCAACAGGATGAGTTGGAAAACATGGACGAGTTCGATAGTGTTCTCGCATGAGTGGATGAGAAATATCGGTAGAACTCTCATAGGGTTGGTTTAATGGTGCTAGACTCCGACGATGCATTGAGTGGCCAAGAGTGGTCGCATTGATAACGTGAAATTTACGGTTTTTAAGGGTGCTAGACATTTATATCATAGTTTAGCAAACAATACAACAACTAACGGAAGTCTTGTAGTTCATGAACGGCACAGAAATCGATATGATCAGCAGCATTGATGCATATTGCAAAAAAATCGTTGATCTTTTCAATGATCATGTGAATCTATAACGTAGTTCAAATTCCAAGTTCAGTGGATTACAACTCCCCAAAATTGCTAATATTTATTTCTAATAACCGAGCAGGAACGTAGTCAGTCTGACGAAACTAGTATCAATAGAACAGTGGGCTGGTTATTAAATGAAAACATCTAGCAAAGAACTAATTTTTGTGTAGACAGAACATTTGAGAATAAATCGATCAAATTACAAGAAATACCAAATTCACCAAGTAAAGTCCAGTGGTTCTCTTCTTTTTTCAGTTGCATTTTAAACAAATAAAATATACAATATAAGATGGAATTCAGATAAGTGACTGTGTGGGTTTACTTCGTGGGGAGTAATCGAATTTATCTAGTGTGCTATCTTGAACATTGTGTTATAAATGTAACGCATTGCAATATGGTTCCCAATTGAATTTCCGACAACAAAGGTTATTATTTTCGAAATTTGGTACAGTCAGCATAGCAGAACCAGATGAAGTATATACAAGAAAAAACCAGTCGAAGAAGAAAAATAAGAATTGAATTTACATAATTCTTAGTTCAAGTTTAAAGCTATAGATGTTCAGACCACGATTATTCGCAAGAAATCAGCCACCACTGATTATCAGTTAAATTCGATAAAGTGTTTACCAAGAATACGCAGAATTTATAATTATAAAATATTTGAATCACCCGAATTAAATATATACATCGTAATAAGATACCAGCTTTCGAATGTCTTAAATCTCAAGCAACATAAGCTTCGATTATGCCCCCAAGGAGAAACTCCACATTTTCACTGATTTCATCACAGCCATCTATCATAGCCATACTACTCCCAAAGTTAGCATCCATCTTAATATGATTCTACAAATCCACATTGCAAGAGCCTATGTTATCCAAGCTTCCCCAATATTGTAAACCACCCCGACTGTACTATTATTGCTACTCTTCCATGGATCATTGAGCCAGCTATTCACAGTAACTGCAACGCTCTCTTGCTACCGCACATTGTCAGTAGCATAACTCGTTTGTATCCTCTACAGTGAATCTTCCTCGTGGGTGCCAAAAGCAGCCGCATCTTCCAGATGAAACGACATATTACACCAGGCACTTGGGACGTCACGATTGACACAACTTGCCAACCGCAGCAACAGTTTACGAAGGTGAAGATTGCCGAATTTCATTTGATAAAGCATCCCCAAGCCCCAGATTTATTCCTCATCAATAGTATTGTGTCGCAATAACCTCATCAGTGGTATTGTGTTAGGGAGAAGGCACGGCGCAGGGCCAGGATTTCAGGTTTCTAGGGAAAGCTACGGAGAGGGCTTCTAGCGAGAAACGAAGACGGGGTTGCTTAGCCTCTACCAAGAATATTTGGAGATGACATTACAACCAATAACCACAACAATAGGTCAGAGTCACAATTAATGTAGGGGGTGGTGAGTTCTTGGTTGGGGGTATCTCGCAAATTAGTTCTTCTGCAGTAGCTTTCAGCTACTGCGGTCATGGCTGTAGCCCGTAGCGAGACAGGCTTAAGACTGGGATAGGCATAGGGATAAGCGTGGGATGAGCAAAGAAGTAAGCATAGCGATAAGCGTAGAGGCGAACCTAGGGTCAGCCTAGGGTCCAAAGGACACGGAGATGACGAAAGAGGAGGACAGACCGAGTCCTAAACGGGAAAACCGACAAATGACACTTGCTATCTCTGGAATAAGCTCTTCCCAATCTCTCCCATCCAGACCAACTAACCTGTCAGACATGACAGCCAGACCACACCAATTTCACATCCTCCTCACTACCAGGCCCATCACCAGGCCCATTACAATAGCATGGGCTATTGCCTAACCGTATCACAACCCTAGTTCTCCATAACCTGAGCTATGACAATAGCCACACTGGATTCCACTATCCTCATTCCTACAGTTCCTGTGATTACGGTCATGTCCACCGCTCAGATACTCTATGCACCGTTCGATGAAACTCGTGAGGCTTCTGAGGCTTCTGAGTGTGCCAGGAGTAGCAACAAATGTGCTCACAAACCGATTGGTAGGGCCCGTAGACGAATACGGAATAGGCCAAGGTCTCATGACGTCAAACGAAATTTCCCCTGAGTAAGACAATATCAGCAATTTCGTAAAATAGACACATAATCGAATAGGAAAGCAAACACTGCGTGGAGCTGGCCGGGGGCTATTATCATCAACAACAAGTGAGCACTACAAAGAGGGTGAGCTATGACAAGAGACCCAGCAGCAAGACATAAACCGCAAAATACAAACAACCGTCTAGTTGCTCTAACAAGTAAAACACAACCAAAGACTATAGACAACGAAAGAGTAGAGACATCTGGGAGCAAAGATAACCAGAGGGCTATTGTACGGGTACGAGAAGATTTTCTCCTTGGTGCAGCGTGGTGCGGCAGCAACCTATTCTTACCGGAACACCGCGATACCGCGGTACCGAGCCAGCTCGTGGGGCAGGTGGCTCTGGGGTTTCTGCGGAAAGACACACACACACACCACACACACAACAACAACCGTGTAGTAGAACAAGATCGGCATGTGGAGGCAGAATCTCGTGTTGTGTGAAGCCACAATACTCTTGTGGAGAGCAGTCCTATCGCTTGACGAGGTTAAAGATAGATCAAATGGTTCTATTAATGGAGATCATATGGTTCTATTAATGGAAGTGCTGCTCTCTCGGTGACACCGAGCCCAGCGATCAGCAAATTTTTTTTCGCGGGATGAGCAGCTGCGGTGTATCGAAGACCGGCAGATTTCTCGCTAAGTATCGTGCGCCAGATCAATCTCTCGCTACCGCCAATTCCACCTCCGTACCACCCACTGATACCCCCATACCACCATGCCACCATACCACTCCCAAACAGCAATCACCTGCTACAACACAGTAGTCCACGTTCTGGAGGCCCACCCGGCGACCCCGGCAGATGTGATCTTACAAGATAACCCAACCCGACCCAACCAACCAAGTTCAACCGAACCCAACCGCCCCAAACCACCCAACTAGCCCAACTAGCCCAACTGGTGTCTTCACACCGCAATACTCAATTCCCTACACAAGTGTAGCGAACTGGGCGTAGTTCCAGGACCCGCGCGCTGTTTCGGGGCATATTCTCCCACGACACTTGCTGCGCTAGCACCATTTGGTGCCTTAACACCTGAATGGACCTAATGCGGATTGTCACCACCCACCACCGAGATTTAATCACCTCAAACGTATTTGAAGCAATACCATCTAAAGGCTCCGAACCACATACCCACCACCTCAAGGGTGACACTTCACCCTTGACACTACACCAGAGATCTCATCCGGCCATGTAGCACTGGTGCCCCCACCACGTCCCATCCCAAAATGTCTGTTTCGGCAGCTACCGAGCATGGGAATGCGCAGCGTGGCCGTTAGTGATGGGATAGGAGTTAGGAGAAGTGGTGCGGCAGGGTTTGCCAAAAATACCATAGTACAAAATCCAGAAGTACAAAATAGAAAGGTACAAAATACCCAAGCTTCCAAATATACCCACCAAAACCGAATGGCGGATGCCCCCAGAACCGAGAATCTCCAGTATCCGCGGGTTTGGCCGTAGACAGCGCAAACGTCCCCAGTCCACGCCCATAATATTCTCGCTACGGCCTCAGTAGACACACCACTAGTGGGGCTCCCCCATATGTGCCGCAGTGCTCGCACGCCCGAAGATGGGAGCAGATGGAGATGGAGTCGGTGGCCCCCGTCCCGCCACGCCTCCTCACGTCAGATGCTTGTGAGAGGCACCTAATAAATGGCACCGCTCACAACGGCCCCGTCCCCGCAAGACCCTACCAAACCAACGGGAACAAAAGAGCTGGAACTGACCACGGAACAAACAAAAGAAAAGCCCACGCAAGAAGAAAAGACAGACAAACCACAAGGAAGTCCGGTGCAGAGCCAGTGAAATCGCATGGCAAAGAAATTCGCACCACCATTGAAAAAACACCGACAGCACTGAAAAACCATTGAAAAAATGGCTAAAGCCAGAAAAGCGTGACAACATCCACCGCAAGAAGCGTAGCAAGAAACTGGCAGAATGGGAAGAGCCGGCCGGAAACAGGAACTCCCGAGCAACACTGCCAGAAACAACTGAAACGGCCAGGAGCAGAAACCGGTGCCAGGAACAGAAACCAGTGCCAAACAGCCAGCTGGGCATGTAGACCTCTCCCACCAGCCG
Source organism: Suhomyces terraborum (assembly GCA_030582495.1). Lineage (NCBI taxonomy): Eukaryota > Fungi > Ascomycota > Pichiomycetes > Serinales > Debaryomycetaceae > Suhomyces > Suhomyces terraborum. Next base: position 141,340 of record JAKTXJ010000028.1, on the reverse strand, counting down.
GAACCACTACCCCAGAAACCTCAGACAGCCCCGTAGACCACCACAGACGTCAAACAGCCTGAGTCTGCGGCACAGCGCACCTCAGGCGCATGGCGGGAATCCCACAACCACCACCGTCTCTACGAGCCAGTCTATCTCAAGTGCAGCCTCCCACGGACCCATCCAGAGTCACTTGGTCACAGGTGCAAATGACACTAAAGTCATGTTGAATTTGCTAGGAAAATTTTTCCCACGACATTCACGCCTAGTCCCTTGGTGTCTTAGTCACCGGCGCCCTCCACTGGCGCCTCCTTGTGTCCCAAAACGAAATGCCCGCTAGCCGAACACAAACCCACCCCATAGTCGATACGACGCCCGGCCCTAGCCCTAAACCGTCCCATGAATTTCCCCTGGGTGGGAAAGCCCTGTGGCCCTCCGTCCACCAATTGGGACGGTGTGTCCAGAAATACCCCCGTTCCACAGCTAACGCCTATTCCGCACGCACGCAGAATAAAGACTTCCCATAGTGGTAATGGGGCCCACAATAGCTTGAGGGATTTTTTGTATTGGTTACATCATCGTGTTGTCGCAGCCGGGCCTAATTTTGCATTTTGCAGTCCATACTGTAGCGAGGAAATATTTAATGTGAATATTGCCCTCTGGCAGTTCTGGTGAATTTGAATTTGGCCTGAATTTGGTTCTGAAGCTGAACTCCTCCCACAACAGCTTCCTGATTCTCTGTCCGCATTCGCTGTGATCGCAGCGTGTTTTGACTTGGTCTTTCCCCTGGCTTCTCTCTGGCCTGAACCCTGAGCACGGAACTTAGGTGTCGCTCCCATATTTGCGTTCCTTCCAACTTCCCTCCATTTGTCGAAGTAGAAGGATAACAGCGTCAAATCGATACACAGCTCATTCATTCAGTTGAGTATCGCTCACACACACTTTTAAGTTGGTTTTAGTCTCGGTTTCAGCTCGATATCGCTGATTTTGGTCCAGTTTCCATATTGGCTCCGTTTCGGTTCTGAAAGAACCCTTTATCTCCCAACAACACATCCTTCCACCTTCCAGAGAACTTCTCTGTGTCTTTCCTCGGTCCTAGAGCATAGTGTCGCCAGTTGTTGACACTTTCACGCTAGTTTAGTTGGCGTTTATTCGTTTGATAAACCATCCTTTCCTTCAACAACTCGTCATCCAGTAACCCCTGGATACGTTTCAACACACACATATTCTTCTAGTCATGTCCATACTATCGAAGAACAAGTCAAGCTCGCTGACTTCCTCCGCAGCCACTTCGACCAGTAGCTCGTCAAGCAACTACACCACCTCCAAATCCAGCTGTTGTTTCTCGAAATTCGATGAAAAGAAGGACTACGTTAAGCGTTGCTCCATGAAGGGCAACGGACGGTCTGCCCCTCGTCTGGTTTCGTTCTGCCTCGGCAAGAACTAGTGCAGAGCAAGCACGTTTTCAGGGATCTCGAGAAAGTATAGGAAACCTCACGGTCTATGTGCAGGTAATTGAGGGAGACTCTTGGTCACACCCTCAATTTGTTCCTACACAGAGCAGTGGAGGTTGGGGATTTGACCACGTCTAATTAAAAAAACGACTGTCGGTATTCACCTATCCCCTACAACATGCGTTCTTGCATAACATCCAACCTTGACCCTGTGGGATTGGCACACACTGCACTTCTGCAATAGTGCCAATTACCAACAAGTGTGTGGTACCCACTCAGACCCCTGCAACCCAACACGGTGTTGGATGCTAGGGCTCACCACACATCCGCATGCGATCATGCTGATGCGAGATCATGACTACTGTCTCAAAGTACCAGACCTTCTTACTGGTTGTTCTTGGTATCGTGAGACGGGAGCTGCGACCGCAGAACTACTGTACAGCCAGTTTCAGTGTTTCATGTCCGCGTTGCATATCGTGAAGCGAATCCATGCTAGCCCAACGGCTGCATGCTTTTAATGAATTACGAACGGGACACATATGTGTAAAATTACTTCTTTCTTGTATAATTAGGGAATACATTGGAGTGAAATTTCACTGGTAGGGCTGAACCCTGTGTTCGGCCATATTTGTGTGATTCTAAGCCCCATCAAAACTTGTATAAATTTGTTCACTTCCACCTAGTTGTATGGTCTATTAATTACAGTCAGTTAGTCACTGAACTCGTGCCAATGTGCCATACTAATTCTTACAAATGGTCACTAATATACTAATATTCATACCTAGAGCTACTGATTGTTATTGTTACTAATGGATTCCACAGGCTATCAACATATTAACTGCTTGACAACTTAATATCTGAAGTTCTGTCTATCCTACTCTTCACTACAACCGTGCCTCTGTTATTTTGCAGTTTATAATCACTTTAAAACTTTCCTCTATTGGCTCTTTCACTCAAACAGATTAATGCATTTCCTGGACGTGTCGCACGGTGATCGTAAATAGGAAATTGGGACTTGAAACTCGAACTTAACAAATTGGAAACAATAGTCTACGAACAATAACCTCGTACTGGAATATGGAGATGATCCCGATAAGAGATCCATCTCCATGTCTAGATGGTTGGTAGTAAGAGTAAGAATTTCGGGGAAAAATTTAGTTTTCATGATCATTCCATGCTGGCACTTAGACGGAGTCCGTGGTGACAATTTTCTTACCCCTTAACTTTGCCACGTTCATTTCCCCACGATATTTATGCATCCTGAGTATTCTGAAAGATTGTCACTTACTTCGCAGATTCAGGTGGGGGTTTCAAGCTGGGGTGATTTTCTTGTATCAATATTCCGTTGAATAGAACATTCCGTTCTGATTACAGTATGGTGCATTCAAAACTCTTAGAGGAGTTGGCCCTAAAGAAGACACGATAATTTTGTGGTTATCACCTTCACGAGCACGTTTCGATGTTGTTACACATCACTTCGCTACTTATTTGGTGTAATTTGAGGTGTGTTCACGCGTTACTACGCGTGGTTATTCGCATTCATTGGTGTCTTATTATTTTGCACTTGGCCCTTGTGATATAGCAGACGACAAGGCCACAGTTTATTAAGTCAGAATGCTGGGACAATAGTTTGCTTTGGTTTCCAATAACTGGAATGCCTCGGCATTCTAACCCAGCTCTATACTGCCACGTATTCAGAACGTTTGTAGCAATTTAATGGGTTGGGGTTGACACTGTGGATTCGTTCAAACTCCTAAGCTTATCAAATTGCCTGCGTGAAATTTTCACTTTCTGGGGCGTATATTGAGGCACGAATTAAAGAAGAATATCAGAATGACTCGGCCGCCCCCACGGCTAAAAAGACTTTCTGAGTCAACGGTCCAATGAGGTTCGATATCATGTAATAGTGTATTTTATTGATCAGTGATTGGTTTCGGCTGCGGCACTATGATCCTCCGTGCAGCTACCATCTCGTATATATGTATGCACTTGCGAATCCCGTCGAGTCGTGCAGGTATATTGTCATCCCTATTAAGCACCAGTTGAGCCTCATGACACAGTCCTTATTACATGTTGGTGGTTGAGTAGTACCAAATCAGCTTTGTGAAGACTGGAAGATCGAAACTCGGGTTGCTTAGTTAAATTTCAGCAAGTAGAGCCAGGAGAGAAAAGATCCGTATTATATGCATCTTTCGCTTTTGTAAGACGATCAAGGGTGATATATTCATTTTACTGAGGAGCAAAAAGAGAACCACTTTGTTGATCACTAATGTGATAGACACTTAAACTTGGTCTGCTTGCAATTGTAAGGATTTTGAAGCCTTCCAGGCAGCGTAGCCACTAAGACAATCGCCACGACTTGTTCTCATTCGACAGGCCTTTGGATCGTTGAAAATCTTATACAGGCTGTAACCAAAGACATCTTTAAATCATATTGATCATTCCGTTGCAGTCTGGATACTGTGGACGTTGTTCAGTATTGAAATATCAGGCGCTATTACGTTGCCTCTATTACGCATAGATTTCGTGTTCCATGTTCACACTATTGTCCCTAGTGGGATCACAAGAAAGCCAAAGCATTTAAACTGAGAGTGGAGATCCAATAAATACTAGAAAGATTTGAACTCAAGCCGTTAATGCATTGTAGTAAGACCCTTGTATTCGACAATAGATTCAAAAACCTTGACTTCGTAGTCGCTGGATACACCATTCAAGTTCTGTTCTACAGGTTGGAGCACTAAAGGTATGGAGACTGTTTCTTCTCTTCTTCAATTCCACACCAAATCTTCAATCTTCCGTAATGTTACACATGTACAAACGCTCGTAGAGTCATGGTTCCACTGTTCTAGAGTCACAACTGAACTAGCATTCTATCGATCTTCCAGGCTAGAGAGGACGAAACACACTAGGGACGAAGTCCGGCATGAACGCTCATTGCAAGTGCCCGGTATTAGCATGAAGAAAAAGTTCTGAAGGCATCGCATCTTTATACTTGATGAGTGTCGTGTGCACACCGCATATCACAGGTCCCAGGGTTAGAAGTGGTGGTCACAGTAGCGTGTCCTTATCATGCCAGCTGATGTAGACGTCTGGTAGAAGTATAGATCCATTCCAGATCCATTAATTATTCAAAATTGATATTATTATGCTGATGGTATTAATCAATACTACAATTGTCTCAACTGGACTGGATTCAATGACAATTTACTTCGACTGGAACTAGATTTAATTCTAACTTTATGAATTAATTTCAGTAACATTTTCTCCATACTTCCTAGCAAGTAAATTCCATTTTTATCGTAAATTATTAGTTATGGTTGATCTATATCATTTAGTGGGCTTTGAACTATATCTGATTAGCCTTAAATCAACACCAGAAGCTGCAAATATGATCATCTCTTCTTCAAACGATGTAATGGATCCACTTTTATTCTTTTGGAAAGGCCGACTCTTGGTAAGCTTTTCGCTTGATTATTTCGGCCAAGAATATCAGCAAGACTAGCATTCGGACGCTTGAATCTACCCTTGGTATCTTGTTTTGGAGTAACGGTTGAAGTGGAAGACTCCTTATCATTTGCTGTCAATCTTATTGGTGGTGATTCTGAGCTTGCCAGAGATTCAAGGGTTTCTGGGGTTTTTGACGGGTTTGAGGTGTCTTGTGTACTTGTATTAATTTTTGCTTTAGTTTTCTTTGAAGATCTCGCTTCGATTACTTTCTCCTCTGTCTCCTCAATCTGAGCTCCTTTGTGAGTTGTAGTTGCTTGTATAGCATCCTTCGACTCACTCGTCTCAATGCATGGTGTTTCAATTAGGGTTTCTAGCTTCTCAGAATCCTTCCTTTTTTCCGATTCAACTAGAAATTTCTCGTTGTGCTTAATCTTGGACTCTTTTGTAGGTCGTACATACTTTTGCGGCTTATCCAATTCCGTAGAGGGTTCAGTGAGATCCAGTGTAGGTTTCTTGGCATGATCACTCGAATGAAACTCAATCAAGTCGATTGCACTATTGACTTCACCCCCACAATTTACTGACGACGTATCTTTTTTCAGTACAATTGCAATTGGCAACTTCATTGTGTGTTCGTTTCCCAAACTATTGCTAGTTATTTCTTGCTTAGACGTAGTGTCTTCACTTGCAATCCTTTCAGGTAATTTGATATCAGCAATTGACTTCGGTGAGTTGGGTTCATGTTGTATTACTAAAGAGTACGTGATTCTCTCATTGCGTCCAGTTGGTTTGCTAACTTCAACTTCACATTGTTGCTTTGTTTGTTCGTTGATCAAGTCTTCTGTTGTTTTTGGTACTTCAAATTCAGAATCAAGAATTTGCGATGGAGGATATTGAGAAACAGTTTGCGATTCAAGTGCCATATTTGTGCCAAAATGGTTGCTCTCCAATTCTGGGACTGCCCTATCCTGTGTTGACGTTAACTGCGACTGGTAATCACCATACTCAAATCGACTGTCCCCAACACTTGCAGAAAGATCCTCAGCTTGAAAGTTACAATTACTCAATTGTGATTCGAATTCGAATTCTTTACTGTGTAAAGTAGGTAGGGTTCGAAATGGAACCCTTTGAGAACTTGTCAAAAGCTCTGGTTCTTCTTCACTATCGGTAACTGAATCAGGTGAAGCATTACCATTAGCCATCTCTGCTGAGAAATTATTCTTAATCAATATCACATCATCATCATCATCATCATTATTGTTATTATCATTTTTATCATTTGCTTTATTTCCTTCATGTGCTTCATGTGCTTCATGTGCTTCATGTGCTTCACTTTCTATAGTAGGCACAACATCATTATTATTTTCTTCTATATGGTGCGGTTTATCGAGGTCTTTTTCTTTTGAATCGCTTTGTATCTCATTCTCTTCTCTAATTTCATTATTTCCATCAAGCCTGATACCATCTGAACAAACAGCTTGGTCATTCACATCATCTCTTTGACTTGTTCTCATCACCGGACTGGAACGTTGAGTACCCACTAAAAAGCTTATTGGAATGGACTTTAACTGCTGATTTCGTGGAGGAACCTCATTTGCGTATGTTCTGACTTCAAAGTCATCCAGTATTTCACTTTCTGTTGCACTTTGATGACGATAGTTTACCTGAATTTGTTGAACATCATGATTATTATCAATACGAGTTACCGATGATTCGGTACTTTTGGTAGTTGTATGCATCATTCTCTTGCCAGTATCTGAGGCTACGCTTTTTGCATTGACGTCTATCAGTTGAAGTACTCGGCTAGGAACTGGTGAATTCACTTGATTGGAACTGGAGTCTCCATAGACGTGAATCTTAGGCCGTTTCTTGGGCTTTCGAATTGACTCCACATTTTGATTGAAGAGATTAACCACCAGACTGGAAACACCAGAGCTGACGACGCGAGGCCGGTTCAACACATTTCGATCGCCAAAAGACCAATTATGGTCTTCATGACTCGACATGTTGTGATGTTTATATTCGCGTTTGTAGAAAGTGTCAAGATAAATCAGATAACCGTGTCAAAGTGTGGTACACCAAATATGAGACAAACATTTATATGGGCCAAAGGGGTATACAGACTTATACAAATACTTCGTATTCACTAAATAGACCAGGTACACCCTTTGGGGGAACTTCTGTCCATTATTACATCCTCTTTGAAAGTAGATCACGTGTGCTTGTACTATTCTGGCTACAGAGCCTTATTAGATTGGTTTCTTAACTCATGGAAGTGCAAGTCACCATTAAGGGCATTACCCATATTTCGTTAATTCAAAACAAACCTCTCGTCGACACATGATTGACTTCATTCACTTTATGCAATTTCTCCAGTAGTATTCATTACCTCTTTGGTCCTAATTCATTAGACTTACTGAGATGCGAAAAAAGAAAGAAGTCTACAGCATCAATTAATAATTTAATTATATTTATTGATACCATCCAAGCCAAAGTTTTACCAGGAGCATAAGCTGGAACATTCACATGACCATTGGGTTCACCAGCCATTTGAATATACCGTTCTACGTTAATCTTGAATACCGTAAAGTCACATGACCACTATCACGTCTCTCCATTTAGACCTTTAGAAACCGACACGGTAGGCACACTACCAACTCTGTACTTCACGTCTTACATTTTTCAATATCACCTTTTATGGCTTCATTTATTCATTCGTTACTACGGTATGCTCAAAAGCATGGCGCCAGCAAATTATCAGCATAAGCTCTTTTAGTCTATTGAATGACTGACGCTTCCAATTGCGAATTGACCTCAATTCGATTGGACAACGTTCCCTAGTGGGTCATTCAGGTATTCTTCATAGCGTAACCTTACAGTTACGCTAAGGAATCAGGCAGTATCCCGGAGGACCCTTGGGGTAGCCTACACGTTTTCATAAAACCCATACTGCAATACTCTAGAAAACGCTTTGTTTTTATACTAAGTTTCGTCCCAGACTCTAGGTTGGTGACCGGTGAAGCCGATTCTTGAAGCCTCGCCTTCTAGTCTCCTAAAATACAAGACACGCTTACATAGGAGGGTCAATTGCTTAATTGAAATATTAATTCATGAGACCAGTTGACGCTCACAATGCGTACTTGTCACTATTTCGGCTCAGAGGCTAGTTTGCCACACTGTTCTGGGACGACGTCTTAGTAAGGCATGCAATTCATGTACGGTTTATTTTATTGGTTTTGTTATCCTGGCGGGCATTCTGCTCCAAAAAAGAGGTCTGGAAGGCTTGAGTTTAATGGGAATTTGTACTTTCGGCAAGAAGTGGGGCTGCAAGTGTTTTCGATACTTTGGAAGACCTTTATGTTGAAGAAACCCTACGTGGTTCCCATGAATTCTTAACATGAGTGGAAGTCATTTTCTTTGAACCATTTTACGATTGCTTCTACTCTTCGAAAAACCTTTCATGTGGGGCTCAAGGTTCTCCTTTCGGGGCCAAATACTGGCTCTCCTTCAGAGAGTAACTTGTATATTGTGCGCAACATCAATATGTGAAGTCTCGCTTTGAATGGCACCAAGTTCATACCATGATTGTGGTGTTCATGTATCATAAAACTAGTTCTTAGGCCTTCCTAACCGAGAGGAAGGATCCAACGCTATATGCGTGTTAAAGGCTAATATTTGGAAACAATTGGGTACACGGACTCCCGTCAAGGTCTTGGTGTGGCTTGACTGCTTAAGATTTCATTACTAATCGAACTTTGATAAGAGCTTGCCATACTTTTGAGATAGAATGATTATGGGGTTTCACGTATGTATCTGCTGGATAAATAGTGAAAGGGTGTACTAACTGGATTTTCTAATTAAATTTGTGCTATGTCTACTTGAAAAAGTGCTAGGATGAAACTTATAAAGGTTTCAAAAATGTGTGTCATTCGAAAATTCATCTTATTCGAATAAGAAAATTTTGGATAAGCCAAAAGTCCTTGAGTTATCGAAGACAGTCTTGGTATCTATAATGAGTTCTGAGTAATAAGGTTACTATTATGCATAAATGATAATAATTCAGTGATTGGTATACCAAATTTCATGCAACTTTTTCAAGCAACAGCATTATATTTGAGAAGCATTTCTGTTTAATTTGGCTTGGTTCTAATTTGGAAGTGATATTTTATCGCATTGATACAACTTGTATGAAATCGCACTATAAAGTGCTGAATTATAATGTAGGTTTCAACACTTATATAAAAACTCGAAGTGCCATCATTGTGACTTTCAGTGCCATACTCGTTTAACAGTCCAAGAAGACTAGACTATATTAGTATATACTTAGTTATGGACATTTTGAGAGATGGATGCAACATGTTCTAAATGCGGCACTACTAATTTGCAACCACTGAACCTCACACATCGCACTACTCTTACAAGTAATAAACAACCAACCACAAGAAGTAAGAAGAACTCAAATCAACTTACATTCGTTGCTCGAGAAACCGTATTGGATCATAAGGTAGGAAGTTTAAACGAATTCTTTCTCTCAGAAACGAGCTAAACGTGTGAATTGATCTGGAGAAATTCACTACATCACCCTCAACTTTCCGTTCAGAATGGCATCCTCTCATGCGGTACACCAAAGGAAGTGTTCGGGACTAGATTCAAAACCCAAAAGACAATTCAAAGAGTTTGGAACGAAGGAATCGTTGAACAAGAGCCACAGTCGGAAATCCATAGCTCAAAAAATTGGCATGATCGTAACTTCGAACTACGTGAAATGGGGCAGTTACAAGGTCAAGCAGTTCTCCAAATGTGAATATTGTGGACAAAATTTCACAAGCAAGTCCAGAAAATTTCTTCATTTTCAAGCAATGCATTCAAGCGTATCAGAAGACAAAAATCAGGATCTTGGTTTCGGTGATGATTTTGATGACTTCATTACAGATTATTCAATTCTTACCTCATCAGATGATAATTTTGAGATAGAGAAGAAACACTACGAGATTTATTGGTCTTTCGAGTACCCAAGGGAAACAAATAGCTGAGTAAGATGTTTGATCATGCGTAATCACTATCAACTTCTTGTCGATGTCGTTTTCATAATATAAGGTGGGATCTTTTTCGAGAATTCTTCTCGGGAATTCAAGACAACATATGTCTCTGAAGCGGTAGCTTGGTTGCTAGTTACTTCACCTACCAATATCTAATCAGATTTATATTTTAAATGCATTGAATTCAATGGAATGAATTTCTATATACAAGATGATGCCAAACTTTTATTTAGTTTTCAAAATTTAGATTGATGAAGCGTTAGAGGAAAAGATTCTTGCTCTATTCTTCTTCACTTTCTTCTTCGAAATTGAATCCAAAACTGAATTGCTGCGATTCCTTACCATCATCGCCTGCTTCCAAAGTGACAAGCTTATCCCAGGCTTCACTTCTTCCTTCTTTTGTTTCTCTTGCTTTTCTCTCAATTTTCAGCAAAGTCTTCAATGCTTCTTCTAATTCTACATGCATTCCATTACACTTCAAAAGAACCTGAAACAACTCAAATACTGGCATAGGTGGCAAATTGGTGATTTCCCCACAGTCCTCATTTTGAATGTCATCGTCTAACACTAAAGCTTCATATTTTTCTTTGTACTCTTTAAGCTTCATGAGGTCTTCATCTTCCACCGTGCCATCCAAGCTAAAAATATGTTCAAGAACCTTCTGTACATTTTTTGGACGGAAACCACTGATTTGAGACAGTTTATTTTTCAAGAAATTCAATGCATTAGCTAACTTGGAGCTTGGTACGAAGTTTTGTGTTAAGGCAACTGAATCGTCCAAGTTGATAACAGAATGCCACCAACCTGCAGGGACATACATACATTCTCCTGGGAATGTTATGCCGATTAAACATTCCTCGATTTTCAAGGAATCATTGAAGAATCCAGAAATAACCCATTCAGCTATTCCTACGGGGGATGTAACTTCACTTTCCGAATCGTCAGTTCCGACACCCGGAGGAGTAATACCAGGGGGTAACATAATCCATAATTTTCTACCTGTTAATGCTGTGTTCCAGGCTGAAGTGTAATTTGGATCTTTATGAAATGTTGAACCAGATCTCTTAGGTCCTACAATCAACCAAGCATGATCAGGACGGCAATTCACATCTTTTTTCACGCTCAAAAGAGTAAATAAATCGTTCTTGAATATTTCTGGTGCTTCGTACTCCTTTCTCAAGGTCTTCATGGCAACACTGCTGCAATCAAATAAGTATAATGGACTTTCGTCGCAATTCTGCTTTAAGTATTCATCATAAAGAGAAAGATCCCATTCAACAGCCTCCTGCCTGAACTTGACATGTGGAAATCTGGTCAATAAAGTATTAAAGTCCCACCTAGGCCATCTATTGCTGTCCGCATTAGTGAGAATAAATGGTGAGTTGTGGTGAATAGACTTGAACTGTTCTGAAGACATGTCCTTTTCGGCAATTCTAGGGATTCTTCCGTTTGGTAATTTCTTGAGTGAATTGTTTAATGCATCATTATGATAAATTGTCTCTTCCTGAATAATCTTGTGGAAAACTTTCTCGTAATCGATTTGAGAACATTGGAATGGTCTGTATAAAGCATCAGAACATAATAAATTGTCAGGTATTTGCAATCTTGCTTCATGGCTTTTATCTAAACTCAAAACATTACACCTCCAAGACCCATACCATTTCAATTTTTCTTGTCCTTCCTTGAGACTCTTGATATAAAGCTTTTTCCAGATTTCTTCATCGTATAGATATGCATACATTATTCTAGATGTGTGTGATAAATTTTGTAAAGACTCCACATCATCTATGAGTGATAAGAAAGTCATCATCATTTCATCAGAGAACTTGGCAAAAGTGCCCATTTGCTCATCTCGTGATAAGGTCAGACTATTGTTCTTGACGGGTAGGAAGGCATTTCCGCTTGGTTTGACATTCAATGGATGTCTGGTGCTTCTACTGAACAAGGAAACATTTCTGGGATGATTTGGATAGCTCTCCTGGTTGAGTTTTCTTTTCTTTGATTCCGGGGTATCTTGAGTCATTTCATAAAATGAACTACTACTCTCAGTACATGAACTTGTGTGGTTAAGTGTTATCAATCTTATCTTCAAGTTAGTTCAAGGCTCATCATCTGATTTTTCAGCCTGACATCATACAATTTGGTCGCACCTGACACAAAATGAAGGGGGAAGATTATGATCGAAGCAGACGACAAGTCAATTTGAAGGGATCATCAATATTATCTGAAGTGATGTGAACCATGTCTTCTCCACCAAAAGATACGCAGTATCAAAATTTATTTCATTCACCAACCGTATGTGTTCATGGATTTTTTTGAAAGTTTTTGCAATTTCGCAATCGTTATTGGTTCCATAACACAACTAGGTTCAAACTATTCTTATGTTGGCCTCCAAGTGATGGTTAACTTAAGATAGTGCTTAAACAAAAGTTATTACGTTGTTAACAACTTCAAAACGCTTTCACGATTATTTATCTGAAATTTTCAAGTATTTTTAATATTTTCATAATTTCCATCAAAAGCCTACACACGGTACTCCAATGTGGACGAACTATCTTGCAAAATCATCTCCAGACCCTGCATTCTCTTTGGATTGCGTACCTAACATGCCGCTATTATCAGAGTCAACTTCCTGCTATGTCACCAAGATGCATATGCTAAATATCACCCAATTCTTGAGAAGTTGTCATTCTCAAAGCTTTGGTCAGCTGACACTCGCCATCATGATCAACATGGTACGCGATGGCGTGCTCTCGAAAAAGTAGTCATATGTTCAAAGTTCTTGGACGATTGTCTTCATTACCTTTACGTCCACCATTTAAGAAGGCATATACACCATTCGTATCAACCGTCAACAACCATTTTTCAACAATGAGTCAAACGAATGAGGAACCACTTATTTTCAATCCTGATACTTATCAGTACACCAAAGGTCATTTGAAGGAAAGTGAAGTGGATATCGATCCATTCAAGCAATTCAATTTGTGGTTCAAACAAGCACAGAATGAGTTACCCAAAGACTCTGAAATCATTACTGAATCCACCGTCTTCTCCACTGCTAGATTACCCTCCGGAAGAGTTTCATCTCGAGTAGTGTTATTGAAGGAATTGGATCACTCAGGATTTATTGTCTATTCCAATTGGGAAGGTTCAAAAAAGAGTAAGGATTTTGAAACCAACAAGCATGCTTCTTTGACGTTTTTCTGGCCTCATATTCAAAGGCAAGTGAGGGTCGAGGGATTAATGGAAAGAACCGATAGAGAGACTACCATGAGATATTTCAAGACCAGACCAAGAGGGTCCAAAATAGGAGCTTGGGCATCTCCTCAATCTCAAGTGATTAAGTCCAGAGATGAATTGAACCAGCTAAACGAGGTCTACACTGAGAAGTTTAAAGGCTTGAAAGATGATGAGATCCCATGTCCTGATAATTGGGGAGGAATGAGAATCGTGCCTTTAGAAATAGAATTTTGGCAAGGTGGATTGAGCAGACTTCATGATAGAATTACTTATACCAGAGAGACATCAGAAGAAGAATGGTCCACTGCTCGTCTTGCTCCTTGAATCTGAAAGACTTTTCCACATTAGAATGAAATTAGAGGATGAGAGTGCCCTGAATATCTGTGACTTTAGCATTTTGGAATTAATAATCGCCACAAAATGATCTTATGGACATAAACTTACGAGAATCAACGGAATGATAAGTCCGAGTTCATCCGCAGAGCAAAGTATAAATCTATAGATATCTAGTAACCCCTAAAATTTAGAATGAATCACGAGTACTAAGTCAGTAGCTCTAGTACAAGCACAATATGTACCTCATTGTATCATTCCAATTGCTTGACTATGACGATTTCATGACATTTCCATCACTTTTCCAATACACACTCAATTCATCTTATTTTCATTTATTCTAGACTTATCCCTCTAGAAGGAGTATATACATGAATAAGATCTATGGTCACTTTCTCAGCTTGACTTGAGACTTGACAAATGGTAAAGGCTTTTCTCTCACAGGAATCCACTCCTTCTCTTGCCTTCTGATATGGTCATCTGTCAAGTATTTGCCGGGATACACTAAGGTCTCGTCCACAGGATCCAAATTGGTTTGGGGAGAGTCTATGTCTTTGATTAAGCCGTTTGCACGCTTCTTGGTCTTCAAGAAAGATCTAATTTCAGCAAAACAATTCATGCACATGAAATGCGATCTCTTGACATGGCCACAGGCTGGACACCTCACGATATTATTGAGTTGCTTGATTTGCTTGTCTCCGGGAGTGTACAACTTTATTCTGTGTCTTCTGTGGGACATCTTCTTCTTGGGAGCGGCCCTGACAATGGTTCCGTTATCTATCATGAACGGAGGGACTCCGTTATTGTTCTCGATCTGTTCTCTCAACTCCTCCAATCTTCCGTCCGTGGGGGCCGACGACCGGTTGAAAACGCCGGCGATGGAAATCGCAGGCACCCGTGGCAACCATCCCCAGAGGCTCTGCGCCACGGCTGCGGCGCTGCCCACTCTTAAAGCCATAGACATGTTTGGTGTAGATGTCGAAAATTTTCACTCTCTAGAGTGCCTGGTATGCCCAGTCATGTGATGCACGTCACATGACCACAGAGCACGTGACACATCAGCCGAGCTGCCTCCTCATTAGACGACCCCCACCCAAGATGGTGCTGGAGTCGTGCGCAAGCCTCGCTACACGCGTGTAATTCACATTACCCGACAAACTGTCTGTAAACATACCACTTATCACTTACGATTCGTATCCAAGATGTCAGCCTCTGTGGAAGAACCTAAGAACACACTCCCCAAGAAGTATGTTGGTTTCGACACCATCACCACCCAGATCGAAAACAGGCTCTTGAAGAGAGGGTTCCAGTTCAACATCATGGTAGTCGGCAGATCAGGCTTAGGTAAGAGTACATTGGTCAACACTCTTTTCTCGTCCAAGTTGGCCCACTCCAACGGAAGAAAGCACATCAGTGAGCCAATTGAGAAGACCACCGAGATCAAGGTCAGCTCGCACAGCTTGGTGGAGAACACCGTCCGGTTGAACATCAACGTGATCGACACCCCCGGCTTCGGGGACCAAATCAACAATGAAAAGTGCTGGGAGCCTTTGGTCAAGTACATCAAGGAGCAGCACTCGCAGTACTTGAGAAAGGAGTTGACTGCGCAAAGAGAGAGACACATTCCCGACACCAGAGTCCACTGCATCTTGTACTTCCTCCCACCCAACGGCCAAAAGTTGAAGCAATTGGACGTGCAAGCATTGAAGAAGTTGAGCGAGATCGCCAATGTGATCCCTGTGATCGCCAAGTCCGACTCGTTGACTCTCGACGAACGTACCGAGTACAAGAAGCTCTTGCAGAACGAGTTCGTCAAGTACAACTTCAACGTCTACCCATACGACAGTGAAGACTTATACGACGAGGAGAGACAATTGAACGAGGACATCAAGTCGTTGATTCCTTTCGCCGTGGCTGGCTCCGAGAAGGAGATCCAAATCAACGGCGAGACCGTCAGAGGAAGAAAGACCAAGTGGGGTGCCATCAACATCGAGGATGTTAGTCAGTGTGAGTTCGTCTTCTTGAGAGACTTCTTGACCAGAACTCACTTGCAAGACTTAATTGAGACCACTGCGTTGGTGCACTACGAGACCTTCAGATCCAAGCAGTTGATTGCCTTGAAGGAGAATGCCAGTAACCACCCAAATAGACTGTCTGCCGCAGTGACCGGCACTCAGCCATCGCAAACCGAACTCAACGGAACTGCTCGTGTCTGATCCAACGTCGTGATTTTCTGATAATGGATCATCAGATCGATCATTTAGCTAGAAATCCCAGAGGCGTGCCCTGGGTCCAGTATGTAGTCCAATCCAATCCAGTTCCTTCACTTCCCTCTAAAAGTGAGAAACTACTAGTTCGGTAGTTTCAGTCATCTAATGTACATGTTTGTCTAAATCTAAGTTCTCCCGAACTCCCATTCAATTGTAGATAGCAGGAATAGAGATAGAAAATGAACATATGTAAATTAATCAGATACATATTTGTCAGTTCACCAGTGAAAAATCAACCACATCAGTTATAAAGTATGGTCAAATACACCGATTTCGAATCAGCCCACCAATACCGACTCGAATTCCATTTCAATGTGCTTCTAGGTTTACACTACAATCATAATAAGCTACTCTAAGTCACATGTAACAGACTATTCAAAGACTATTTTATTCCATCCTGGGTAGATATTCTTAGAACTCACTGAATGACTGAAAAATCTCAGTGACTTTAGATCTACTAATGCGCTTCCAACATCTAGAACTTACCACATGCATATCTATTAAGGATAGGAGTTGTGCACAGAACATAGTCTTCCAAGTCCATAGACTGCTGCTCTAGTGTACTTGCACACCTAATTATGATAGTGTCTATTTTTCAGGCCATGACGCGACGCGTATACACACTCAATATTCGCACTTGAAGTATCGATAAACCACTTGGTACATCTCACTTATTATTCCACTTTGTATTACACTTACTATACCAATTTGTATTGATTAAATATGGGTGTGAAAGGTAAGAATAGACTCCACTTCGAGAGATGAAAATGAAGATTCAAGGAAAGTAGAGGCCACCTCTATTATATCCATGAGACGTCTCCTTACACTCTCTTTGCAGTTTTCAGTGACTAACGTTCAGGTCTCAACCAGCTCATCAAGGAGCACTCTCCAAATTCATTCAAAGAGTTTCAATTGAAGCACCTCTTTGGCAGAAAGGTGGCCATTGATGCCTCCATGTGCTTGTACCAGTTCTTAATCGCTGTTAGACAATCTGATGGGCAACAGTTGACCAACGAAAACGGAGAAACAACCTCCCATTTGCTGGGTCTTTTCTACCGTACCATTAGACTTGTGGAGAACAATATTAAACCAGTGTACGTTTTTGATGGAAAGCCACCAGTTTTGAAGGGTGGAGAGCTTGAAAAGAGATTGTTGAAGAGAGAGGAGGCTCAGAAGCAAATCGATGCAATCAAGGATACAGGAACCGTGGAGGAAATGATGAAATTCGAAAAGAGATTGGTAAGGGTTTCGAGAGAACAGAACGAAGAGGCTAAAAAATTGCTCAAATTGATGGGAATTCCCTACGTTGAAGCTCCCTGTGAAGCTGAGGCCCAATGTGCCGAATTGGCCAGAGGTGGAAAGGTTTTCGCAGCTGCTTCTGAAGATATGGACACTCTTTGTTACGAACCCCCTCATCTCTTGAGACATTTGACGTTTGCAGAAGCCAGAAAAATGCCCATTGACCAAATCACATACTCAGAAGCCATGGAAGGGTTGGGACTTTCCAAGCCAGAGTTCATAGATTTGTGTATTTTATTGGGATGTGATTATTGTGAGACTATTAAAGGAGTTGGACCTGTTACTGCATTCAAATTGATCAAAGAACACAAGTCGATCGATAACATTGTGAAATGGGTAAATGATAATCCCGAAAAGACCAAGTACAAAATTCCAGAAAATTGGCCATATGATGAGGCCAGACAGTTATTCATGCAACCAGAAGTGTTACCTGCGCAAGATGTGACTTTGAAATGGAATGAACCGGATTTGGATGGCTTGGTGGAATATATGGTTAATGGAAAGGGCTTTAGTGAAGACAGAATCAAGAGTGGTGCTGAAAAGTTGAAAAAGGGTTTGAAATCTGGGGTTCAGGGAAGATTGGATGGATTTTTTCTGGTAGTTCCTTCAAAGAAGCTGCCCCAGAAAAGAGAAGCAGAAACCAAAGGTTCAAAATCAAAGAAAGCTAAGAGGAAATGAGTTTCTTTACAAATAATGAATACGAAGCAAATTTCCAGGCTGCGCAAAACTGGTACGGTAAGCACGAACCAAGATTCGAAATAACGAAATCATCTACTTTAAACCCCCAAAATTGTATAATTAGCATATCACAATAGAAATATCAGGCATTGTATTGTATAATTACTCAACCTATATAATCTAATATGGGTCTTATCCTTCTCATTATTATCCAGACATTTCTATGACTAGACACGGGCGCACCCCCGTGGGAGATTAGTCCTTAGACTTAGGCTTCTTCTTCTCAGCCTCGGCTTCCTTTTCGGCCTCAATTTCATCTACATACTTCTTGATTTCTTCGACGGTCAACTTGGTGATTCTGTTACCTGACTTCAACACTGACACTTCGATGTTTTTGGCTCCAGTTTGCACCACTTCCAACAAGGATTTTATGGTCAATTTGATGGTTTGCTCATCATCCAAGCTCTCTTCGTATTGTTTCTCCAAAAATTCTCTCACAGTCTTGGAAGATCTACCGATAGCACCCGCCTTCCATGCATTATACACACCAGATGGCTCGGTTTGGAACAACTTTGGGACTGTGTCGTTGCTATCGAATCCTGCAATGATGGTGGCAATTCCGAACGGTCTTACACCTCCGGACTGTGTGTATTTTTGTTGCACACCGGCGACGAACTTGGTCAAGTATTCAATGGAGACCGCATCTTCCAATGTCAATCTGTGGGATTGTGCCTCCACACGGGCCTTGTCCACCAAGATCCGGGCGTCTGCATTTAAGCCGGCAAATGCTAACAACGCGTGGTTGTCCACCTTACATATCTTGGAGGGGGTGATCCGGGGGTCTTGTAACTTTAACGTGGTTCTCTTCTCACATCCTAACACCACGCACTCTTTGCCCTTGACACCCACGGCACAGGTCCCTCTCTTGACTGCTTCCGAAGCGTATTCAACCTCTGTGATGTTAGTATGGTTATCTTCAAGTACTCAGAAGTACATACGGAAAACGTGCCCGTCGGGCCTGGAGGTTAGTATAGGTTGGTGGCGGGAAGTTGAAGCTTGAGAACTTGGGCCAATAGGGGCCTTACTGGGCCAAAATTGCTTCACTTTAATGCTGGAACTTACGAGAAAATCGACAATGCACTATCGTAGCCACTCATTGTTCTTCAGACGTGATGATTGGTGTGTGGTATCAGCGGAGATAGTGTTGATTGGAATCTACTTGGTCGATTTCCATTTGCCTCCTGCGACCTGTTGTGTCGTGTGCAGGAGCATTTGTTCAAGCTAGCACTGAGAGCAGGTTAGCACTTTGGAGTGGCACAATTACAGGTTGTGAGAGAGATGGGAAGAGTTCACCTGAAGTATCTTCGAAGTCATTCTAGAGTTATTTACTAGTAAAGAAGAAGAGAAAGAAACACGATCTGCAGTGAGAAAAACTACGAAATTGAATTCCGAAAGCGTTGAGTAGAAAGAAGAGAATCGAAAGAGTATATTGGTCCCTCAAGGTTTTGGAAACATTGAGGATATGCGAAGATGGATGTGGCCATGAAGGTTCCAAAAGATGTGATGAACCCCAAAGATGAAGAAGATTCTAAGGGTTTAAATGAATTCACTGGTCCAGTTAGTGTCAAAGGTCTGAAAGACTTCGAAGGTACAAACGATACAAGAGATACCAAAGATGTGAAAGACCTCGAAAATTCTAAAGACTCCAAAAACACCAAAGACTCTAAAAAGTCTAAGAAGCCCAAAGGAGCAAAGGTGTCTAAAGCTCCTACTAGGATACCTCACAAAGACCATTATGCCAGGCTACTGTACCTTTTTCAGGCTTCCAATCATTTGGCTCTAGATCCGCAATACGAGATTTTATCACGAAGTTACGGACGTACTTTAGATGCTGTGGCAAAGAAAACCGTCACCAAAATGTTACCATATGTAAAACGACAATTGTGCAAGAAGTGCCATACGCATTTGATACCGGGATTAACAGTCAAAATATTCATCGAGAACAAATCGAACTCTCAAACAGGAACCAATGATATCTTGGTACATGAATGTGTGAAATGTGGGACACAGAAACGATTTCCCGTGGGTATTGATCGTGATTACACTTTATTCAGTGATAAAGAGGGAGTAAAATCTAAAGCTGAATAATTGGCACAGCAAGTGGGTAAACAATTTCTGAAAACACAAACCAAGTGAACCAGCTGGTATGCAATCATACCGGTCTCATATCCTGAAATCACACTTCCCGATGGAGGTATTTGACCGAACACTTTCAATTTTTGATTATACTTATGATCATTCCCGAGATTTAATAGTCCATGGATGGGGAATTACTTTGCTTTGACAATTATTCATATACATCAGTATGATAATTCATAAGAATACGGAATTTAATAGACTTATACATCGTTAAGAGATTAGAAGCTCGTAGTAAGAACCAGAGAGGTGATTTGAAGATGTAATCGGAACTAGAAAGATACTTCATTCTAATCCTTTGGGCCAATCATGTTTTCAGGACGCACCCATTGATCGAATTCTTCTTCAGTCAACATGTTCAACTCCAAACATGATTGTTTCAACGTCAAACCTTTCTTGTGAGCATTCTTGGCCACCTTAGAAGCATTATCATAACCAATCTTTGGGTTCAAGGCAGTGACCAACATCAAGGATTCATGCAACACCTTTGCGATCTTGTCTTCATTGGCCACAATTCCTTCCACACAGTTGATACGGAACGACTTACATGCATCTCCGAGCAAACGGATGGAAGTCAATAAATTGTAAGCCATGACTGGCTTGAAGACGTTCAATTCAAATTGACCTGAAGCTCCAGCAAAAGTGATTGTGGTGTGGTTACCCATGACTTGTGCACATACCATGGTCATGGCTTCACATTGAGTTGGGTTGACCTTTCCTGGCATGATGGACGATCCAGGCTCGTTTTCTGGCAACGACAATTCACCGTATCCACAACGAGGGCCAGATCCCAAGTATCTGATATCATTGGCAATTTTAAACAAAGAAGTTGCCAAGGTGTTTAAAGCTCCAGAAGCTTCAACAAAAGCATCGTGTGCAGCCAATGCCTCGAACTTGTTTGGAGCGGTGTGGAACTCTAAACCGGTGAGCTCACTGACCTTTTGGGCGACCTTGACATCAAACCCTTTTTTGGTGTTCAAACCGGTACCCACAGCAGTACCACCTTGTGCCAATAACGATAATCTAGGCAAGGATTGCTCGATACGAGCCAATCCGAATGTCAACTGTTGGACGTAACCAGAGAATTCCTGGCCCAAAGTCAATGGAGTAGCATCTTGCAAATGAGTTCTACCGATTTTGATGATTTTCTCGAACTCGGTGGACTTGACCTGGAACGCATCGCGAAGATCACGGAGCTTGGGGATCAATTGCGTGGAGATCTCCACCACAGCGGCAATGTGCATCACAGTAGGAAAGGTGTCATTAGAGGATTGCGACATATTACAATGGTCATTTGGGTGGACTGGTTTCTTGGATCCCATTTGACCTCCCAAGAGCTCAATGGAACGATTGGAGATCACCTCATTAGCATTCATATTGGATTGAGTACCAGACCCAGTCTGGTACACAACCAATGGAAAGTGATCATTGAGCTGTCCCAGGGCGACTTCACCGGCTGCTTTTTGAATGGCGCCAGCGAGCTCGGGGTCCAAGAGCCCGAGGTCCTGGTTGACGGCGGCAGCTGCTTGCTTCAAAACTCCGAAGGCCATGATGATGGGTTTGGGCATGGTAATGTCTCCAATGTCGAAATTGCCCAACGATCTTTGGGATTGGGCACCCCAGTACTTGTCGTTTGGCACAGAGATCTCACCAAAGGCGTCAGTTTCGATTCTAGACATGGTTTCTGTTCAAGATGGTTGGTACCGCTTGGTATAGCTACTTTGGTGGTAGAAGAACTTGAAGTGTGTCGCAGTGAACCGGAGTGCAGGTGGAGCGACTTTTCTATGCTCGGAGTTTTATAAGCCCGGAAAATGTCGGGGCTTGATAGTTGGAGGACTCGGGAATTCATAACGGGACTAGGCAGGCATAACGGTATGGAATGGGGTACCACGTCCGATATATCCCGGTCAAAGGTATTAGAATTGCACCTGGGGATTTTTTTGGAGCTTTGTGGAGCCGGGCTGTCAAACAGCCCGGCAGCTACATGTGGTGAGAATTGGAACTCCGTGAGGCTTTGGAACATTTGACACCTTGACAAATTGAGATTTCAATATCGATTCTAGGTAAATGCAAGGAATTGCTAGAATTCGATGTTACATAGAGACAAATGTTTCTGAAGAACCACATTTTCAACTTGATTTTAGGAGCATAGATTTGTTCAGCTCGTAATTCCAAATTTATCTTTTTATGTTCATCTCTAGGAAAAGAATTAAACAGTTACTGGGCCGAAATCACTAGCGTTGAAAATCTAGATTCACAGATTGGAAGACCAATAATATTCATTTTGGCTTGATATGGGGGACCAGAAGAATCAGATTGAAACGACAAGGCATGTTTGGCCAAGATTGGCTTGATATGGGATCAGTAAACCACCGAACTCAATATCCTTCTCGTAGACCCAGAGCAGCCAGTATCAAGTCAAATCTCTACTAGGAATGTCACATTGGTCGCTTTGTATAGTTCCGTTAAAGAAGTTAAAAACCAAATCATTCATTTCACCCGAACGATAAGTTCGAACTCTCGAATGAACATTCAGTTTCAAATGCCCTCGAAATCACACCTCATAGATTAAGACCTTCCCCATTCCGTAATTGTGGTCTCCATTTATGAGCGTCATTTCTTTGCTCCATCTACTTGTTTCATTATTTCATTTGCATTAGACAACCAAAAGGCATAAATGATTCATATATACTAGATGATTCCACTTCTCACAAGAACCTCGACTCCTGCTTCTTTTGCATTCTTCTGGGGGGTTGGACCCTGGCTCCAACAAAGTTATAGCGGAATCCGATCTCATGGGCCAAAATCTCTCCAAAACCCAACATTATGCCATTGATGAAAGGTAACACCAAATTGATCGCAGACTTCTTTAGTATATCCCAGATTGAAAAGCTCACAACCAATTGATTGGAAACTGCTCCATCATGTTCGTTTGTGAGCTGCTCGTGTTGAATATCAATGGTTTCTTGTGATGATAACACAATCACTTCCTTCTCGTTCTCCTCTGACCCCAAGGCCGAACCAGAGAATGTGACGGACGAGGAAGCCTCCACGAAGGACTCAATGACTTCCGGTTCAGCTGAAGGCGAAATTGCGTGCGATTCCGAGGAAATGGCCTCTGTAGGCGTTGGGTTGGCGTATTCCATTGATACAGCTACGTGCTCTCGTAGGGAGGCAACTTGTAGCATCCTGGTCACGTGGTCTTTGAGTCACGTGATGCAAATCGATCTGGCAACGGTTTTGGGCGCCCATTTGCAGCTACACAGTTCCTGTTACAATGTACATGAATCATGACTATTTCCTTTCGTATCCAACTAGGGGTATGGGTGTTTTGCGGGTTCTAGCTCTACTCTTGTGTCTAGTTCTTCTTGACTCCCACAGACAATCCTGCGGCCAATCTTTTTTCGGTCAAAGCCGCGATAATGGCAGCACCAGCACCAGAACCATCTTCAGCAGCTACGATCTTGATAGGGTCCTCTGGGGTGTCCCATTCGAAGATGTCTCTCAAACCCTTGGCAGCTCTCTCCTTGAAGCCAGGGTACTTGTTGACAACGGAACCATCGGCGGCACAGTTGGCAGAAGTGTAGCCTCTCTTCTTACAGATGGCTGCAATACCACAGATGGACAATCTTGCGGCTCTCTCACCAATCAACTCGGCGAAACGACGAATGATCTTTCTCTCTGGGATGGTGGTTTGGATGCCCAACACTTGTTGGAAGAGCTCTTGGACATCGCTCAAGTTCTCGAATGGGTCCTCTTCGATTCTGGCAGGGAATGAGGTGTCCATGATGAAGAGCTTCTTCAACTTGGACCAGTCTTGGTTTTGGAAGATCAACTTCTTTTCTTCGGCCAAGTCCACCAAGATCAATCTCAAAATTTCTCCCAAGTAGTAGCCGGAAATCATCTTCTCGAAGGCTTGTTCTCCTGGTCTTGGGGACTCCGCGTCGATCTTGATGTCGTACTTGGTTCTTGGCAATACGAGATGCTCGTTGTCGAAGGCACCGTATTCACAGTTGATGGCCATAGGAGAGTCTGGGGAAACGTCCTCTGGAACAAGGCCATCAAGCTTTGGAATGTCCTTAACAACATCATAGTAAGCTCCGTTACAGCCAGTTCCGAAAATCAAACCCATCTTGGCGTCGGCATCGGTGTACATGGAAGCCACCAAGGTACCGGTGGTATCGTTAATCAATGCAACAACGTTGATAGGAAGGTCGAAACGCTTGATGGCAGCCTGCAACATTGGAACCACGTCGTGGCCCTCGACACCGTCGATGTCGAAACCCTTGGTCCAGGACTTGAGCACACCTTCGTTGATTGAGCTTTGGAGTGCTGGGTAACTGAAAGTGAAACCCAATGGCAAAGGAGAAGAGACTCCTTCTGGGAAGAACTCGTCGAGGAATGATTTCAAGGACTCGGCAATGAAGTCCCACAACTGTTCAGAGGTGGCGGTTCTCATGTAACCTGGCAATGCAAATTTGGATTGGGTGGTGTCGAAATCTCTGTTTCCTCCCAATCTGACCAAAACGACTCTCAAGTTGGTTCCTCCCAAGTCGATGGCCAAGTAGTCACCCTTCTCCTTACCGGTGGGGAAATCCAACACCCACCCTGGAATCATAGGGATATTTCCACCTTGCTTACTCAACCCCTTTTCCAACTCGCTGATGAAGTGGGTAGTGATCTTTTTCAAGGTATCGGCGCTGACCGTCAACTGTTCCTCGATCAGCTTGATTTCATCAAGCAACACTTGAGGAACATCTGTGAAGGTACCCTTTCTTTGTTGAGGTTTTCTTGGACCTAAATGAACCATTCTTTATTTTACTATTGATGCTGTGGGTACTTGGGATTCGCCTGGTTAAATAGTCAGCTCCGACACTTTTTCTCCGACACTCAACACAATCACTTTGTGTCAGATGAGTGCACCGGCGCGCAGGCTGGCCGCCCGCTACGAGACATGCGGTGGACGCTACGCCGAACACGAGCACACGCTCTGATTGGCCCACAAAACGGGGAATGGCCTGGGGTATTCCGGGGTTACGTGAGCCCAACGTCACCCCGTGGGCCCCGTGCATATTTCGGGACGCCCGACACACCACCTTCTCGTGAGGTGATGTTTCGGTGAGCCGATCTCCACCACTGGCCTAACGGTAGCTATGTCAGATGACGGAGGGGATTTTTTCCGCGCGCGGGCCATCATACCCCGAACCACCAGCGAAGACCATGGGCACAGGGCAGAACACTGCCTAACGTGGAACGGGTTCATGGTTTCTTGGTTTTGAATACTGGGGAGCTCATCTGAAGAGGACTACTTCTAGAGTCCCAAGTTTCGCCAGATAGCAAGGCCGGCCGGCCATGCAGTTTACCCCACTTGTTCTCCAGACTCCAGACTTTACTCCAGCAGCAAGTGTGCGACATGCGGTGATGGTGCTGGGGCAGGTAGCAAAGGTCACGGAATAACTGCCTGGCACGTTAGGCAGCCCCTGGACTGAAAAGCGTTAGGATAATATCCGGATTAATACCATGTTGGCCCACTGCAGAAGCATATTGCGACGAGATGATCCGGGCTACATCTCCATTGCAGGTGCGAAACCTGGCCCTCGTTCCAGCGTGGGGGAACAGTCCCTGCACCATCTCACCGATGCTGACTTCATAACCGTTTTGTGACTTGGCTGCCACGCCATCGCGGCCGTTATGTATGTCGCAAGGGACACCAGGGGCTCGCAGATGGTGTGCTGAAGTTGAAGTCATGGAGAAAACTCATCGCAAGCCACACTGGGTCGTACAGTTCTTAAACATCAGAAGCTACAACCTTGAATTTCGTTGCAACCCTAAGATTCTGGTGTTGTACGGCGTGGCGTGGCGTGGTTTCACGGCTGATTCGCTGTCACATGTTTGGATATTTCGTGTTTTCCAAACATCTTCTTATTTTAATGATCAGACATTCAGCACTGCGTGTTCATGACCAAGCATTTCGAATTTGTTGAAGTTGAAAGTGGAAATGAACTTGATTCGCTCCGTGTTACGCTCCATGCTTCCAAGTCTCAAAGGTGTTTTTACCAATTGATATTTATGGCCGAGAAACAACTACGAGTAGGACTATAATAAAGTCCATTTCAGCCAAGAACTTAATTGTCGTTCTAGGGTGGAGGTAGAAACTCCATATGCTCCATAATATTTCACAATTATGTGAACACTACACGTAAATTCTGCTCTAATTTCCTTGAATTCTATAGTAACAAGCTCCTAGCAGCCAGTCTACGAAACCACATTACGAATTCCTAATCCCAATCGGGTAAATGCATTCGAGAAACCAATGTCAAATTGTTTTCACGCTCCATCGAGCCTCACCATAATTCTCTTGTCGATTCATCAAACCGTTTCATATTATCACCTACCTGGGTCAAATTATCCTTCACCAGCGCCACATAGCTATTCATCTCTTCGAACCTTTGCTTCTTGTTCAAAATATCCAGTGGTAATTTACTCAAATCGTCGTTTCCAAAAAATTCCGACAATTTTTCTTGTCGTTTGTTATCTTCTCCCAGTGTTACAAAGGATGGTGATACTTGTGGTATCTGCTCGTTCAAGGTATTCAATCTGTTCAAGAGCTTTCTATGGTCCAGCTTGCTTGCACTGTTCAACTGTTGAGTAGCCAAAGTTTCAAGCAACTTATTTTGCAGCTGCTTCAAGTTCTTCAATTCCGAATCAAACTTGTCGTTGAAGAACGATCCTTTAGTCCTGACTTCCCCAGACATTGCCTTGACATCATCCAAAACATCTATTTGGGTCCAAAGCTTGTCCAGATAGGACACACTTGGACGAGCACTGGGGAGTTTGTCCACAGTTCGAATGCTTTGAGCGTCATGATTGGCTCCTGTAGCACTTCCGGCTACTTCTGTCACATTTGTATTGGTACGAGAAAGTCTAACTGACGACCTATTTTTTGGAAGGAACGAATTAGAGCCGGTGGAAGAAACAGAGGCGTTGTAGGAGTGCCTAGGCACGAGAAGCCTCCGGGAGTCTTCCATTGGTTTGATGAGTTTTGGATGAAGATGTGAAAGGAAAACTGACTATATTCTCTAGAGCCTCAAGGGGAACTCTTATTAAAAGAACTTTCGGAGGGTATGGACTTTTGGGTCCTAACTTAGCACCCCGTGTCTTGAGTGTATGAGATTCCGCGTGCCGGTTCCAGTGGGATCTTCTGAGCTTCTTCTGTCTCAGATGATTTCCCCAAAATGCTGATTTCTTCGGTTCTTTAACCCGAAGAAGTGATGAATTCGAACAATCTTCTTGAGTCCGAAGAAGTCTTCAAGGAAGGTCTTTGAAGAAGTCCTAGCCCGATTCTTTATACAGTGCGAGTTCTAAGCTAGTTGGATTTCCTCACGTGACAGAAGCTCGCTTTAGTTACACCTAGATTTTGATTGCAGCACGTGATGTAACCATAAATCATCCACATCTCTTTAAAGTCACCACGTACCCCATGTCGACTTTGCGGCCTTTCGTGGAGTACCAGTCAGAATCCACGAGGCATTCTCGTCCCACAACAGATGAAGAGAGGATCCATCGGCTCCAGAGGCCAAAAATGACGTGGGAGCTTCCTCCCTGGAAGAAGCTTCTCTATCTCAAGCAGCCGTACCCAGACAATTATACCGATAAATCATTTCTTTCACAACTCAAGAGGAACTCCACTGTTTCCAAGTACTCATATATCAAGCTCGTTGGCGATTTTTCACTCATCGTCTACCATTTGAGCCGGCAATTGATCATGGTTCTTACTTTCACCGGGATCTACCTCCAACGATGGAGTGCTGTGACTCCAGCACTTTTGACCTCAGCGCTTGCAGGAGTGGCTTTCCTCATACGAATCTATATCAGTCATCAAACTACGCCCGCCGAATTGCCTCACGCCAGAGCACAACAAGAAAAAACCAGCATCAAGTCATATCTCCTTATCATCTTCATACTATCTATAATGGCCCCGACTCTCAAATCGCTCACTCGATCCACGTCTTCCGACTCCATCTGGGCTTTGACAGTGATCTTATTTGTGTCTAATACTATACTCCATGACTACGGCATGAACACGTCCGTGTCCTCCAGAACGTCGCTGATAGTGGTAGAATACAAACCGGTAATATCTACCAATATCACTCTTTCCACCTCGATCGTCCTAGCATCCAGGCTCAATTCCACCTCCCAAGTGTTTTCGTTTGTGTTGTTCTCTATCCTCACCAACATATTGTTGCCGTTGTTCGACTTCTATCTCAGAAGACACCACTATATGGTATTACACAGGCTCACACTTTTTGCCAACTTTCAAGCACTGAACGTGCTCATATACACCTTGTTGGGGGTGAAGATCTTAGTGTACTGGTGGATTGGTGCCACCTGTATTCTCTTTGTCATGCCTGCGTATTTCCTCTTCATGCAACGATACAAGAATGAGCTTCAAGGTCCATGGGACCCTGCAAAGCTCTTGGTAAGAAATGATGATTAGACTTCATTATACTTCCTCAAAAATTTTCTGCATGCTATTTATCTCATTCTATTTAGTACAACCAACTAATTGCATACATTTCTGATTAATTTTTCTATTCTCCCGTCTTGTTGCGCTTGTCTCCTTCTTCAAGTTCTTATCTCGACTTCTTTGCACTGACCTTGCCGCTACAACATGACTCTCTCCGTGAGCAAATTAATTCAACTTTCATTTTTCATCTCTCATGCTTCTTTTTTCTCTCCTCTTATTGTCTTCCCTGCTTTCTTTTCGGCTCCCCTTCTGCCTCCCCTCTGAATCATCACTGTATGGGCTAGCATGTCGCAACATCAACAAATGTCGCGTGTCGCAAATTCACCGAAAAAACTACTCCCTGTACACAAACTTTCAACTTATCTCTCCTACCTCCAATCTCCAACCTTCAACTGCCTCAATCAATATCATGGTTGAGACCACGAACGATGTTAAAGGTCTTGGGACCGATACTACGCAGTCTCCCACCGCGGGAACTGGTTCGCCCGCTCAACAACAAGGTTTGCGACCTGGTGCTGCTGGTGCAAGACCAGCACCTTCCAGAGGTCCCCAACCTCAGTTCTCCCAGGCGGAATTGAACCGAATCGTCTTGGAATACCTCAACAAGAAGGGCTATCATAAGACTGAATCGATGATGAGATTGGAAAGCTCGAATACTCCCACTCCCGCAGTACCTGCAGTCACACCTGCCAACACCAAGTTGGCAGACCCTGGAGAAATCAATGGAGGTGATGTATTAGATGCCGCCAAAAGGGAGAAAGACTTGAAAGATAAGTTGTCGAAGCATGAAGTAGAAATTCGTGATTTGCGCGATAAACAAAATAGGGTCGAGAGAGAGTTGAGAGAAACCAGAGATAGGGAAACAAGACTCGGTAAGGAAAAGGAATTGAGGGAGTTGAAAGACTTGGAAGAGAAGAAGAAACGTGAGAATGATCCAGATATATACTATACTGCTTACACTATGCTCAGAAGGTGGGTAGATACCTCGTTGGATTTGTACAAGCCAGAATTGTCCAGAATCCTCTATCCTATTTTCATCCACTGTTTCCTTGAGTTAGTCTCCAAGAACTACATACAACAGTCTAAAAAGTTTTATGATAAATTCAAGAGTGACCATTTGATTTTGCACGGAGTCGAAATCAAAAACTTGGCTGGAATTTCCTTGCCTGAACACTTGAAAGAAAATGAATTGGCTTTGGCCTACAGAAGAAACAAATATAGAATAATTGTTTCTAAGACTTCCATTAATTTGCTTTTGTATTTCTTACATGAGAATGAAGCAGTTGGTGGTGCCATATTGATCAGAATTATCAATCAATATTTAAATCCCATAATATCCACAACAAAACCCGACAAAATAGACCAAGAGGGTGAATCCAACCCAGAGGAGGGAATTCCGGAATATGTGGCAAAAACGAACGAAGTGGACAAGTTTAATGAACAAGCTGTAAAATTAGGTAAACTTCCAATGGAACCAGAAGTCCAAAAGGAAATTGAAGCAGAACTCAAGATTAAAGATGAGAAATTGTCTCCAGTTAATGGAAAGACTTTGGTAGATGAATTCCAAGATATGAGTAAGCCCGATGCGGATTCTCCTGCCCGTGAATCATTACCCTTGCCACTCAAGGATTATGCAGACATCAAGAGAACCATATTGGCTGTTGAGGATTCCAGATCCAAAATAAAATTGGGTGCTATTCAGGCTAGTGCTCCTTCCGTCTGTATGTACACATTCCACAACACAAATAATGATATGACATGCATTGAGTTTAATGAAGATTCAAACATGGTTGCTGCAGGATTTCAAGATAGTTTTATCAAATTATGGAGTTTGGATGGAAAACCTTTGAAATCAATCTTCAAGAGAGATTCTAACAATTCATCGAACACTCGTAAACTTGTTGGACATAGCGGTCCCGTTTATGGAGTTTCATTCTCTCCTGACAACAAATATTTGATTTCTGGATCGGAAGACAAAACAGTTCGCTTATGGTCTCTCGATTCATACACCGCGTTAGTTTCATATAAGGGACACAACCTGCCAATTTGGGACGTGAAGTTTTCACCATTGGGACATTATTTCGCAACCGCCTCTCATGACCAAACTGCCAGACTCTGGGCCACTGATCATATTTATCCATTGAGAATCTTTGCAGGTCATATCAATGACGTGGATTGTGTTGAATTTCATCCAAATTCCAATTACGTTTTCACTGGTTCCTCGGACAAAACATGCCGCATGTGGGACGTACATACTGGTAATTGTGTTCGTATTTTCATGGGTCATACGGGACCTGTCAATTGCATGGCTGTGTCTCCAGATGGGCGCTGGTTGGCAAGTGCTGGTGAAGATAGTGTTGTGAATATCTGGGATGCTGGATCCGGACGTCGTCTTAAAACAATGAAGGGTCATGGGCGTTCGTCTATCTACTCGTTAGCATTCTCTCATGACGGGGGGGTGTTAGTGAGTGGAGCTGCCGACAACACAGTAAGAGTCTGGGATGTCAAAAGACACACTAATGATGCGGGTCCACAACCCGAGGCTTTTTCACTGGATATGAGTGCAAATGGAACTAATGGTGATAAGGCCAATGGAGGCGATGCGAGAGCTAAACCTAGTGAAAAGAGCAGAAAGGAAATTGTGGCCACTAGTGACCACATGACTGCATACTTTACCAAGAAGACCCCAGTTTACAAAGTTCATTTTACTAGAAGAAACCTTTGCATGGCTGGTGGGGCTTTTATGGGATGAATTTGCATCCAGGTAATAAACATATCCAGGGTCACGTGAATCTTGAAGCTCTATTTCAACAGTTGTTCCTTGAACCGACCCCAAATGGAAACGCGTGCTATTAGTGACAGTTTTACATTCTCTATGTACTAGAAACATCGGATAAGTGAACCTCATCTTGGACTTTGAGGACTTAAAAGGCTCACCGATTCAGCCCACTGCCATTACCCACTATGTGGCATTGATGTTGAACTCTTCTTCACCATCTTCAACCAAATGCATAGTATCTTGACGGCGTCAATACAAAATCATCACCCCAGAAGGGCGACCCCAAATTGCTATGCTATGGTTCGTATGGTTCTGTTTTATTACTATCTGTTTTACTTGCTTGCTTGCCAATGCTTCGTCCGGTTTGAGCCGCCTGGGAAGACTCAGGCAGAGCATGATTTTGGACCTTAATCTCAAGCGACTCACCAGCAACCGTGGCTCAGTGCATTGAGTGCCGCAACCTTTATTGTGTTGGGAAACTGACCGCAGTAACTTTGACTGTGGTCGTCCTGACTTGCATAACCGTGTTGAGGTGGCTTTGACATATTTGCTCTTCTAAATTTAACTGCGTCCCAATCGGTCCATGCCAAAACTATAAAGACTCCCTCCCTCCCCATGAAAATCAATTCACTATTCAACTCAAATAGACATTCCCTACAATGAAGTTCACCTTATCCTTACTTGCCCTCGCTGCCGTTGCTTCTGCTGCTGGTTCTGACTCTGCTTCCGGCTCCGAATCCCACGCTGCTTCCGGTTCTGCTTCTCACGCTTCTGCTTCCGGTTCTGCTTCTCACGCCTCTGCTTCCGGTTCCGAATCCCACGCTGGCTCTGCTTCCCATACTTCCGGCTCTGCCTCTGGTGCCCACGCTTCCTCTTCTGGGGGATCCTCCAAGGGTAACTCCTCCCACTCTGGCTCCAAGAATGCCGGTGCTGCCGTTTACGGTTCTTCCGGTTTGGCTGTCTTGGCTGGTCTTGTTTTGTTATAAGTAAATATACGCTAACAAGTATCTGTGAAATTCGTAGAAATTTGTGAATTAAGGGTCCAACAGGGCATCCAACAGAGCGTTCAATTCGGACTGTTTGTTAACGCAACCACTACAAACACTTCATAACTCTGATGATGTCACATTTGAGAGACTCAATTGGTACCACAACGTCCAAAACTGTGTATGATGCAATTGCTCAAGGGAGTTATGAAACGACTATACTTTTGGGTTTGGGAAGGAAAAATTCTCCCCTCTATGTAGGGATATTGAGGGGTCAAACCGGTTCAGAAAAAATTGGATAGGGAGAACAATACGCGAAGTCAGACAAAGAACAAGGGCCTATTTTGGAATGTCATAAACGGAACAAACATGATTTTTGTTTCATAAGCCCGTATGTACCGTCGACTCCCATCGGATACTATTGAACGCTGGAATCCCATTGGATAACTATACAAATCTATTGGATCCTTTGGGCACTACTGGACATCGTTCCAACATTCGTATTTGGTTTAGACTATTGAAATTGTCCGCTGAAACTACGTCCGGTACCACCTCCCTGGAAAAACTGCCTTAAGGCGAGCAAGCTTAGTCTTGCTTCCCCATATTTCCACCCTCAGGGAGAGGGTCTATTTTTGGATTATATACGAGGCTTTCAAGTGAATATTAGTGCACCTCTTTGGGAAGTTTGTGGTGGAAGTTTCATATCTTCCGATATGGGGGAGCTCCAAAGTCAGTCAAAGCCGCCTATTTTTGGCTGCAGCTGCGGTAGCTGCGATATGGACGCTCTGGGTGAACGACAAAATTATATTGGAGTGATATTGAAGCATTCCTCCAATCTGTCACTCTATTTTCCCCAACGTTCCCCAAATGAAACAAAATGCAACATACATGCATTGCTCATGATCAATTGCAGTAAATGCCCAAATATTCGAGGCATAAGGAGTTGGCGTGTCAACTTTGGAAAATACATCTTAACTAACATCTGATAATGCGCGTGCGTGGTAGTGTTCAATCGTTCTCCTGTAAGCGAGGTCTTGGCAACGAGGTTTGACAGCTTTTTGCATACATCAAAATCTCACCAGTATAATTTACAACTCTCTACGCCACTTCATTGCTGATCTGATTAGATTACATTGAAGTCTTCCTTTGAGCTTATACAGTGAACTTCAGTTGGCTAGGAAGTAGAACTCTCGAGCTATTGATTCTATTAATAGGCATTACCAATAGGATGATACATCGGGCTGTACTGAGAACACAAATACGCTCGCTAAATACCGCACTTGAGAACGCCATTTACGGCGCAGAACCGGGGCGGTGATAATTCAACTTCATCGGAAAGCTTCGGACAAATAAGGTCCTGCGTGGCACCGCGTGTAAAGGGGAGAATTATGACTCTATTCAGGAACGCCCTCGCATCATAATCTAGACTACATAGGTACAAGGGCCTAAAGTTACTTGCACAGCGGAATATTCTACAAGAAGCTCAATCCAACTGACATTAGTATTGTAAAACTACTCGCTAAGCCCACATGTGGTGTCATTAAGTCACATTGATAAATTCATATTTGGCGTCTTATCTTCTTCACTATACATCGCTTGTATCTGCATCAATCTTATTACATTATCGGCACCTGTGTGTCCCCTTTTTCTACTTGTATAATTATAGATTGCGATTCTATTAATATCAATTTCGTTAGGATTTATGTTATAATTAGTACCACATGATAGACTATCATGGGAGAAGGATACGTTCATGGGCCAATCGAAAGTTCTTACCATGCTGAATAAATTCATTACGCACTTCATTTTACTCCCTTATCTTTCATAGAACGGCTTGCTCAATTGAAATCGGAAAAATCTAGATTTCGGAGCATCTTGAGGAGATCAATCATATTGATATTATCGATGTCCTAATATTTCAAGACATAGAAATCCTATTCATTCTATTAATAAATCTGCTTACATGAGCCGGGCTGTGTGCTATTAATTGGACGCGAGCACACTTTGTTGTGATAATGGAGTTACTTCCGTTATCCTTGCTGTAGAAGCGGTCCGTCTCGGAATCATTCGTTTAATTCGTAGACACTCCAACTTTAATAAGTTTGTGAATTTGAAAATTTGATGTTTTTTCCGAAATTTTAAAAATGGCGAAACTCGCACAGTCATCTTCTCCGAGTGATTGGTGATCGAATTAATAAAACACATTAGAAGGACTACAACTACGAAGGTTGTAGCTAGGGCAACATAATATTTTAGCACGCTTGGAAAATTGTATAACCCACTGTAATACAAAACCCCCAGAGATGTCTAGAAATCAGTGCCTATACTATTTAATGCCACTACTATTATTTCCAAAATTCTAGAATAGTCGTGAAAACTCCACTAGAATAGATGTATACTTCACTAACGAGGACTGTCCGATGGTTGCAAGATTTCTTGATATACATCAACACCACAGTGTTGTTCTCTGCACAAGAACGACGATTTTTGAGTAGTACTGTAAGGTTTAGTCAAACTTGAAAGTCAAAATTGCAAAGAGGTCAGGAAGATCTATTTCACTGAAGTAACACTGGTTTCTTTAGTCCCCTATGTCTCTTAGAAGGATTAGCCAAATTAGAGCTTGGCAAGATGAAGAATGGGATAGGAATAAACAAGAACCATCAATGTAAGAGTAATTATCCATGTTACGAGCGCGGGCTGACGTATATCTGTATATCTTCAGATGCCGGACATAATATTACTCCGCGAATCTGGGGTAGAGAGCTGGCCGATCAAAGGATTGGCTAGTGGTACGTTATAGATAATACATATGGACTATCTTGGGATATTATGGCACAGTTTCCCCCATAAATAGAATTACAATCCAATTATAAACTCTTTATTTGCTTCCATGATCTACAATTATCGATATAATACCAAATGTGTCAACATGGAGCAAGGACTTTGATCAAGGAGGCTATGTATGCTTCTCGGAAAAACTTGGCAGAGAGTCACCGGACCAACCTGATTAGAGTTTTCTCCATACAATTGGTTCAGTGGGGGTGACTCCATATGAAAATCACTAAAGGACCCAGGATAGTCACTCTCTATACGAGACATCCCAAGAGGAAGAGAGAAATATGATAGAGTGAACAAAAAATGTAGGAAGTTGTATACCAGAAAACATATCGTCGGTGTAGAAAGCACATTTTAGCTTAAATATACACACCAACTGTCTTGTTCTACCTTCCCGGTTCCACTTCTCGGGGTTCAAAAATATGTATCGGTCTTTGGCCAGTCTTACAACCCCCCTTCTACCCCACGTATCCGGGCCACGGCTCCAGGGCTTGGGCCACCGTACAAGACCAAACTATTATTAGAGCCATAAATAGATACACTGAGTGAGCTTTTCACCACTGCCAATTGCAAAACAAACCCATGTAAGAACGGTGAAACTAGGACCGGTCACGCCGGTTTCGTGTCACGTCCATCACCCTTCAACCAGAAGCAGCTGCAGTGTTCAGAAACACTTCACGATGGCAAGAAAAGCGAAACTCGACCAAGTCGTTTCACAGCCTCTGTGTGACGAAGGTGAAAATTTGCGCTCTGTGTGTAAGTGTCCCAGGTGAGACCTAAAGACGAGATCACAAACACGTCAAGTTTCAAGAAAAGTGCCTCAGTGAAACACAGCACACCACGCTGGTAGTGAACCACAACACACACAAGACCACTGACCTGTTATAGAGCTGTAGACGTTACGGAGGGACTGTTGCGTAGTGCACCAATGCTGGTGTCGCTAGAATGGGAGTTCTAGTGCTACACATACGAAGCCCGGGATTTCGCGAAACATCCTCCTAGTGATTTACCGGGAAAATATTTCAGGTGTAGTCCTGGCAGAGATTCATAGCTCGCCGACCCCGTCGCTCACCTCTTGCGGCCCCACCTTTTAGAGGTACACAATACTCGGTGGGGAATAACAATAACACACTCCGCTATTGTATTTGTCTGTATACGTATATATCTGGAGGCCCGGTGAGACCTCATTGGCCCCAGGCATCACGTCATGATGACCCCGAGCCTGAAACTCTCTGAACACAGCAGATCCGAACCAAGCCCTGCATCACGGTTTCATTCTGGCCCACGGAACCGTAGCGTAAACGTCGGATCAGCTGACTTCGCTACGGCCACTTGGGGTAGATCCCCGTGATGGTTCGGTCGCATGTTCGCACATCATCGACCCCAATGGGGAAATGTTTAAATGTTCAATTAGTACTGCAGGCCCTAAGGCACTTTGTGTCATGCGGAGGATCCATCACCTCCAGCCTCGAGAGTTTTACGCATAGAACGGCCAGTTATAAAAAGATCGGATCCCGTAGATTTGTCCATACCACCAAGTTTTCTACTTGAACTGATCCCCAACTCCTCCTGCTCCATCAAATCACCATGAACTTCCTTTTCCTCGCTGCTACCTTGGTAGCCTCCGTCCAAGCTGCGCAGCCCGAAGACGTCGCCCTCCTCACTGCCTTGGTGTCTGATTTGAAGGCCCATCCCCAACAGTACATTGGGTTCTTGGGAACGGCCCGTGACGTGCCTTCTGGTATCACCGACCTCGCCAGATCCGTGGCCACCTACACCGACGAGTCCTACACCACGTTGTTGGACAGCCCTCAAGTCGACGTGAACAACTTGAAACAGTTCGCCCTGGAGCTTCCATGGTACACTCGTTTGGAGGCCGAGGCCAGTGTGCCCGCAGGAAGTGCTAGCGTACCTGCTTCCAAGACTTCCGGGGCCGCCTCCAAGTCTGCCTCCAAGTCCGGCTCGCAATCTAGTGCTCCCTCTGGCTCCATCACCTCGAAGGCCTCGGCTTCGTCTGCCAAAAGTGACACTTCTGCCTCTGGAAAATCCGCATCCCGTTCGTCTACTCGTGCATCTGCAAGCGGAAGTTCTTCCTCCAACATGGGTGTATACCTTGCTCCCGGCGGTGCTTTCCTTGGAGCCATAGCCGTTGCGTTGTTATAAGCATGAAACAGTTTACGAAGGTCTTATGATGGTATTACATGGGTATTATGACGGTATTACGAAGGTATTTTGACGTTTCTCCAACAGGTATACGATGGTATTGCGAACGTTGCACTTTGCTTACACTATAAACTTTGGACTCAGTGTGTTGGGACGTTACGAGAGCAGTGCACATAATAGAAGCAGGTGTGGGTCCACAACCGGAACGGCCCTAACGCTACACGAATGCTTTGTTGAAGGTAACAATATCGAGACTGATGCTGAACCATCATTCCATTAAAGTATAGCAAACTAGTGCAAATTAAACCTTGGACGCGGAACACTGTGGTGGATAGAGTCACCAGTGAACCAGTTCAAGTCTCACGCACATAGGGCTTGCAATACTTCCATTTTTATTCTCCATAGACAGGTCCCATGTTTCGAATCAGAAGGCTAAGTCTATAGCAAAAATCCTATATTGTCAATTATACTGGCAATCGGAGGATTGGAGCTGATACGCCAGCATGGTCTCAATCCATTCTCACTCCTACTACTGCCTTCATTCAAGTCCCTATTTATTAATGCTCAATATATTACAAATTATGTGAAGTGAGCGAGGTGGAACTTTTTATATCAATTAGACAGAAAAGAATCTAGATTCAATTTGCACATGTACTTGTAGACCACCGGAAATGAAATAGGCATATTTGGAGGTTTTCAACTCGTACACCAATCATATCATAACTGCAGTAGTTACGTTTGTAGCTGAACCCTACGGGACAAAGAAACATAGAAGCTATCATTACAGCATCTGTTGTGATTATTACTTCAATTAACGAAAACATTATAGTCACAATAAGATCTTAATACTGATGAACTTATTGTGATTTGCCACTAGAATTCAATAACCTTGTCACAAAGACATTGAGATCGTTTCTTGTCCCATGTTCAACTTTCTTCTTCTCAAAATGATTATGCAGCAGTTATTAGTAGAACTAAATATTCCAAGTTCCATAAAAGATTATCAGGGGAGTCAACTGGCAAAAACGACCGAGGTCCATTTCTGAATTCAACCGACATTTCACTGATCCTATCTATTAACATGAATAAGTTCTTGTTAAGCATTGTCAAGCCACGCTCAAATTGAACGTTTTGCAAGATCAGACCTCTTGGATCATCAACAGTTATGCGTTCATCAGAAGTAGGATCATAATACAATGGGAAAGTCGGAGCATCGGTACTTCCATTTTTTGTGCTCAAATCCTCAGCAAATATGGTGTCAATGATAATGCACTCACTACCGCAATTTACCATAGTGTATTTGAATTGGGTATTGGATATGAATGCCAACACATTCATTATTTGAACAATGTACGATATTGCCGCATTGATTTGATCTATGATATCCTGATGTGAATTATTAGTCATTCCAGATGAATCTTTCACTTGATTGTAATAACAGATATCCAATAACTCTTTCATACTTGCTGGAAAAGCAATTCCCAAAATGTTAAACCGGACAGTGTTGTTGATGTTTTTTATTTCAAAAATTTCTTTTATAATTAGGGTGTACTCCTTTAGCTGACTTAAAATACTTGGATACACCGAAGTAACAAGTGACTCCTTTATTGGGTCAACTTGTGCTAGTGCTAATTCCTTTTGGCCCACTGTCATTTCAGTAATAGAATGCATTTTTTCCTGACTCAAGTTTTTGATTTCATTGACTCGTATCTTGCATCGTAAAATCTCTGACAGGACGTTATCGTTTTTGGATTTCTGCCGTGAAATGTAATCATTAAGGGTTTCCACCCTACTTCGAAGTCGACCCACATTAATGGATATGTTGCTGAACGACGTTTGGGTGTCAAGAAGATCAATATTATTTGTAATCTGTCTGGCGATGCGATGTTTAGAGATTGTCAATTCTTGCAAGGATCTGGTCAAATTAGTCAAGGAGCGTAGATCATCCACGGTATACGATTGAATCGCTCTGACTGACGACAGCCTGGAATTCTTGTCTCGTCGTATGTTCAAGGTTTTGGGATTTATGATCAAGGATTGGGGAATCGTAAAGAGCTTATCATTCATGTTGATAATTATGGAGTTTGGTTGGAATAGGTCCTCCATATTCTCAGAACTGGAGCCAATATATTCCAATTTGCGGAGATCAAGTTTGAATACCACTAGAAATTCCCATTGCAGCGGTACAAGACTGTGACGGGCCCATGCTTTGATAATGACTTGGTGGATCTTGGTAGGAAGAAAAGGAAGAGAAAGCTCCCCGAAGCTGGGATTGAGATTGCATTTGCGAACTTCACTGACGTAGATAAGGGTTTCTTTGGAATCCACGAGATGCAAACTGATGAACGAGTCCACCAATGTTCTGTTGTTAATGTCGAATAGTTCGATGTGAGTGCCGGGCCTTTCAAGTTCTGGAACGGATTGGATGAGACTCAGGCGTCGAGGTTTCACTCCGCCAACGGCTTTAAAGCGATTGGTTATCTTTCTTGAGCGACTGCTATCAAGATAGAGATTTCGGAGAGAAACCCATCGAATGTTCTGGATCTTGCCATCTCGATACATCCTGAAGATGGTTGGTTTGGAAATGGTGTGTATACAAGTGAGACGAGAATTAGAGCGAGAGCAGCTGGTGCTACAGTGGAGCCGAAGGCCAACACCGAACAAAATCGAGAGATACAGAATAGGAGGATATGAGTAATTGGAAAGTTCACCCTCGGGCCCCGCGCCATTACTCGAAAATAAGCGATTGGAACATGAAGTTGATAGTCCACAGAACTATTACGTATTGTTGGATACGTGAACTTAGCCACACCCCAAGAATATGGCTTCATTAATTATCCACTATTCTCAGTAACTCTCGCGGTAACTCTCGCGTGGTGTCGCAGTCGTTTCTCGTACAGGAGAACTCACTATCACAGTCCAGTGTTGACCCAAAATATGGTCCCAACGCTCCCATCAGTAAACTCCTCTGATGCCCAGTAACCCATGTCAATACACAGGACTTCTCTAGAATCACATTCAGTATAGATTTGTATTCTGATTTCATTTCAGAGTGGATTTCTCGCGGTTCCGATTTCTTTCTGCCGTTGAACCTCCTCGCTATGCACTGCGCCATTCGTGGAATTCATGTCTCCCTGCACCACTTCCCGTAATGAACTTGGAAAGACACCCAGTAGCGTTGAGTATCACGAACAACCCCAAGACCGACTCTCGTAAATCCACCACATCGTAAAACCCCGGTACGGTACGGCTCTATCCTCGCCACCACATGCGTTCATGATACTATTTCCAATTCTAATAAGAACCCAATTCTAAGTCTATTTCTAAGTCTAATTCTAATTCGCTGATGCTCGCATCACCTCGACTCTTGTGCCAGAGCTGGTTGGGGTTTGCCCCTAACCATCTGGCCACTTCTCCCGTGGCTCCCGTGGCTCCCTGCGTCGCCTTAATTGGCCACATAGTCCACTTTCGTCCCCAGCGGAAGTGAGTTGGTGGCCAAAGTTGCAAAACCCCGAGAGATCTTGTACAATTGTCCCCGTAATAAGCCATAAATTTGGGCCACCGAGCAAGATAATAATCCTCGCTAACCTCCTCGCTCCATTTCTTAACTATTTCCCCTAAGTGCGCCCACGCTCGCCTAGCACCCAAAGCTACTCTGGGGAGGTTACACTACACCACCTGGAGTGAGTTCGCACCCCGTGACCACTACCAAAATTTATCCAAAGCGATACACGTTCAACTACACCTCCTTCCCATCATGTCTGGGGAAAAAGATAGAAGACTGATATTTGGGTCGAGACTCTCGTCCATGTTCACACATGGACATGGGCCAGCCGCCCAGACGGGCCGACTTTCCCCAGTTCACAAACCTACAACGCAATCCCAGAAGCTCTTGAAACCAGTTCTCGTCAAGAAGGCCTCAGATGCCTCCATTCGCCTGTCAGTGATCCACAAAAGCCCTACACCAGTCCCTCCATCGGCCCCTCCACTGCAGCCAGAAGTGCTAAACAAGACAATTCGTGCCGTGAGCAGCTCTCCAGAACCCTCCAAAGATAGTTCTATGGATCATGCCTCAATCACATCTCCTACACACCGCCTACGTAGGAAACCCCCTCCAATAGAGAACCTGGGGTCTTCCTCAGAATACTTCAATGCCTCAGACGGCAGTAGTGTCAAAGAAAACGCAGACACCAACATGGATGACATCATAGGTGCCCTCGAATCGGAAATCGACAATTACTTAAAACTCGAGGCACCACCTGCCAAGCCTTTGGACGAGTTTGGCTTCCAAAGTGATAATTACAGTACAAACAGCCTGTCTTCAAACCTCCGCATTTCTCGTTCGCCCCCAATGATGGAATTATCCGACTACAATAATGACTTCTATGATTATGCATCTTCACAACAATTCCCCAAAAATTCCCACCCAAGTTCCATTTCTGACTCCATCATCCCCACATCTACAAACGTGAGCTTGGTAACTAGCTCCACCAACACTGCCTCCAATACCAATACTTCAGACATTCCTTACCCATTGAGTGATCCATTCGAGTCACCCATGAGACCAAACTTCTCTGAAAACTCCTATGAATCATACGTCGGAGAAATGCCAAAATTCTATAAAGATGAAGACCATTTCCACGTTGCTGCCGACAAAGCACCATCTCGTCGCAGCTCAGATACATACGAGTCGAATAGACGGTCAAGCTCCAGTCTGTCCCAAATCCTACACATGTATGCCACAAGCAGCAATACAAATAAACCACCCATCAAAAGTGCTACCATTTCCCCAAGTACTGCCCGCTCCGGGATCCGGACTCCAATCAACACACACGATGTACAATCGGTCAGTAACGATGTTTTGTCTCGTAGCAAGACTTCTGCCACCACTCCATCTAGTATGACAGGAAAATCATCTTACAATCGTCACAGACAATCGAGTTCAATAAGTTCGCTTCGAAGCTCAAATTCATACCGTAACGTCAATTTATCTACTCTCAAGAAGAGTTTGAACTTGATGCCTGGAGAAGGTGAAAGATCCAATTATGTGTTGACTATCCGCAGAAACGCAGGAACAGCATATAATGAAACGGGCCCAGGGGCATGGAAACTCCCAACAGGAATTGCACCTATGGATACCCACGCAAGCTACTCGAGTTCTGGCAGTAAATACATAAGAAGACCAGGAGCCATACAGAGATCGAAGAAAACCAGTGGAGTCGAATTGAAGCACGGTCACTTGCAACCGAGATTATTGGCATCAGAGATCGACGATGGCGATGTTGCCTCAATCCGGTTGGGCCACAAGACGAACTCGTCCACAGGACTCAACAAGAGCCCTTTCAACGATTCCAAATCTTCCAATTCGAGTATCGCAGCCCCAGCTTCGCTTGCGAATGTGTCACGGAACAATTCGTTGGTGAGAACCACCACCGATTTCTCTATGGCCACGCTGGACATCCAGAGCATGGCGACTACCTCCACCACACAGAGTGGGTCTCGAAGACGTTCTGTAAGCTCCTCTTCCTCCGGCAGCATCTCCGATGCCGGAGTGGGATATTATCAACACCCAGGCTACAAGAATGGAGATGATGACTCCGACCACAACGTCAAGGAGGAGGACGACGAAGAGAGCACGGATATCGAGAGAAATTCCAGGAAGGAGCTCATGGATGACGGAGACTCCTACGACGAGAGACCTCGTTTGGTGCTAGCGAACCCCGATTCAGATAGTGACTAGTTAGAGCAGCTCCCAAAGTAATACACGGCTATACTTAGGCCCAAAGGAGTGCACGTGCCGCAACGCTAGGAACCTAAATACCACATCACGTGAATCCTCGCACATCACGTGATCCATACGTGTGTCGACCGGCGAAAACCAACACGTCGACTAGATCAACTAAACAACCCTCCACCTTCAATCTCCACCCATCACCTGTGATTGCCTGGTCACAACATCATTGAACTGACCACGCGCCAATCCCACATAATGGACGGTTACACCTTGATTTACGACCCCAATGCGGCGGCCAAAAGCTCCACCAATGAGTTCAAGAACTCGTTGGAGAAGGGCCTGGACGATGTCAAGATCAACACCATGAAAAAGATCTTGATCACCATGCTCAACGGTGATGCCATGCCAGACTTGTTGATGCACATCATCAGATTCGTGATGCCCTCCAAGAACAAGGAATTGAAGCGTTTGTTATACTTCTACTGGGAAGTGTGTCCCAAGTTGGATGAGAATGGAAAGATGAGACACGAAATGATCTTGGTTTGTAATTCCATTCAAAGAGACTTACAACATCCTAACGAGTACATCCGTGGAAGCACTTTGAAATACTTAACCAAGTTGAAGGAGCCCGAATTGTTGGAGACTTTGGTCCCCAATGTTCGTCAATGTCTCGAGCATCGTCATGCTTATGTCAGAAAGAACGCAATTTTCGCCATCTATTCCATCTTCAAAGTCTCCAGTCACTTGTCCCCAGACACCGATGAATTGATCTACAATTTCTTGAACGAAGAAAACGACTCCGTGTGCAAAAGAAACGCCTTCATTTGCTTAAGTGATTTGAATAGAAACGCCTCCTTGCAGTACATCCAAGATAACATACTGATTATCGAAACCGTCGATCCATTGTTGCAATTGGCATTCCTTGAATTCATTCGCAAAGATGCTGTGGATAACCTGGCAATGAAGCCAACTTATGCAACTTTGGTAACGTCTATCATCGAGAATGTTTCTTCAAATGTGGTCATCTATGAAGCTGCAAACACCTTGACTTCGTTGACCTCCAATCCACAATCAATCTTGTTGGTTGGCCAAAAGCTCATCAGCATTGCGATCAAAGAATCCGACAACAATGTTAAGATCATCACATTGGATAGAATCAATCAACTTCACAAGGACCACCCTGGTGTGTTACAAGACTTATCCTTAGAAATATTGAGAGTATTATCTTCTCAAGATATTGACGTACGCAAGAAAGCTCTTGAAGTGACTTTGAAGTTTGTCACAAGCAGAAATGTTGAAGACATCGTCAAGTTGTTGAAGAATGAACTTCAAAGAACTGCCTCCATCAACGAGGATAAGAGCTCTGAATACAGACAGTTATTGATTAACGCTATACATCAATTGGCCATCAAATTCGTTGAAGTTGCAACAAACGTTGTTGACTTGTTATTAGAATCCTTGGGTGATTTGAACACTTCTTCAGCTTATGAGGTCATTACCTTCGTTAAGGAGGTTATTGAAAAATTCCCTAAATTGAGAGAATCCATAATAACTAAATTAATTGAAGTGTTGCCTTTGGTC
This sequence comes from Suhomyces terraborum, assembly GCA_030582495.1. Classification (NCBI taxonomy): domain Eukaryota; kingdom Fungi; phylum Ascomycota; class Pichiomycetes; order Serinales; family Debaryomycetaceae; genus Suhomyces; species Suhomyces terraborum. The sequence goes on along the minus strand of JAKTXJ010000028.1, from coordinate 96,800 downwards.
AAAAGTGGTAAGGTCTTCCGTGGATCTTTGTGGATCATTGGTGAGTACTCTTTGGAAGAAAAGTTAGTTCAAGACTCTTGGAAGTATATCAGGTCCAGTATAGGTGAAGTCCCAATTCTTACTAGTGAAAAGAGGGCTTTAGAAGGACACAAATCAGGGGAAGAACCTGAACATGCTCATTCAGAAAAAGCCAAGAAAGGTCCAGTTGTTTTACCAGATGGTACCTATGCCACTGAAACTGCATTGACATCGGAAAAGAGCACAGAGTCTGATGATGACAACAAACCACCAATCCGTAAATTGATTTTATCTGGTGACTTCTATCTTGGTGCTGTTCTTGCATCTACGTTAGTCAAGCTTGTGTTGAGATTGCAACGTATTGGTACCCAGCAAAAGTTCTTGAACGCATTGAAGGCGGAAGCATTATTAATCATGGTTTCTATTTTAAGAGTTGGTGAATCTAGTTTCGTCACCAAAAAGATTGACGAAGATTCAGCTGACAGAATCTTTTCATATATCAGACTCTTGAACGATGAAGAAGACGTCGAGATCATTCAAAGCGGTTTCTTAGATGACACTAAGGATGCTTTCAAGAGTCAACTTGAAACTTTAGAGAAAGAAAAGAGTGCAATTGAAGCTAAGGACTTCAACGAAAATGTCGAACAAATTGATGATTCAATTGTTTTTAGACAATTTGAGCAAAATGGATCTAAATCTAAAACCGCAAATGTGGATGATGTTTCTTTAGCTGCTGGAAGCGACCTAAAGAAGGAAGATTTGTCATCTAGATTAAATAAGATCATGCAATTAACTGGTTTCTCAGATCCAATCTACGCAGAAGCATTTGTCAAAGTACACCAATACGATGTTGTATTGGATGTGTTATTAGTCAACCAAACAACTACTACATTGAGAAACTTATCTGTCGAGTTTGCTACTCTTGGTGACCTTAAGGTTGTTGACAAGCCAGCAACTACTAACATCGGTCCACATGGCTTCTTCAAGCTTCAAGCTACTATCAAGGTCACTTCTGCCGATACTGGTGTTATCTTCGGTAACATTGTCTATGATGGCCAACATTCAGATGATTCTACTATTGTTATTTTGAACGATGTTCATGTCGACATTATGGATTACATTAAGCCTGCCACTTGTTCCGAAAGTCAATTCCGTAAGATGTGGAATGAATTCGAATGGGAAAACAAGATCACCATCAAGTCACAAATCACTTCCTTGAAGGAGTACTTAGAGGAATTGTTAAAGGGTACAAACATGAACTGTTTGACACCCGGTGCAGTGATCGGAGAGGAGTGTCAATTCTTGTCGGCCAACTTGTATTCTAGATCTTCCTTCGGAGAAGACGCATTGGCCAACTTGTGTATCGAGAAGCAAACTGATGGTCCAATCATTGGTCATGTTAGAATTAGATCCAAGGGTCAAGGTTTAGCATTATCGTTGGGTGACAGAGTTGCCTCAATTTCCAGAAAAATCAACAGCCCTGGAGTCCAAAAGGTTTAATTGTTTATAAATTGTTTTAAATACTTCCAATAGAAAGTATGGATCGATGATGCGTTATTGTAGCTATACATGATTAGATTTACAATGTCAATTATTTGCTTCTGGCAGTATTTGAGCACACAGAAGCATATTTGATGAGGTTCATGTCAACCATTCAGATATTTTCATCAAGTGATGTCAGTTGATATTAGAATTACTTGTTACCTCCGAGGAATGTAATAAGACGCGATTTGTTCTTCACCAACAATTCTTCATGTTCACTGGAACGTTGAAAGAAGTTAGGATCTGTGGTATTCCCAAATAATCGTGCTTGAGATATTTTCGAGTCTTCAATGTAGTTGCTTCCAGAAGTTTCTTCTACCACGGAAACTAACACATGAAAGCTATTGGTAAAGTCCCCAGTCAACGTAAAAAAGGGGAGCGGAGTATCGTTGAACTTATGCTGTGAAACAGTATGGTGTGCCTGCACTGAAGAAGATGTTTTTATATGGGTCACTTGATGCGGAAGAAGTAGTACAATTCGATAATTACTGGACTTCAATGTGTAGTCTTGTCCTTTGACAAAGTTGTTCAACACCACACTTAAAATAAATGCAACAAACATGGTACCCCTAGCAAGCTCTTGAGGCTCACCGACTAACGTTATAAACCTATCATCTGATTCAGGATGCGTTTCGGAAACGGTGATATCATGAATGTTGAAATTTTGCTTAATAGATCTCACCACTTCCAGTCCAAAATAATCTGCTTCAGTTGGAGATACCACAATCTTTATGAACGAGCTGGTGGGGTGTTTGTCGTCTGTTTTGGTGGTAGGAGAGGTGTCTCTCTTTAGCTTATTGAGGTAATTGATCACCTTTTCGTCCTCGAGTGAAGGGTTATTGGGAGTTTCAAATGGCTGATTTTCAAGACTTAGCTCTTTGGAAGTCGGCTGAGGCTCATTGGTCCATTTCCGCTTCCGCTTGTGCCTATCGTATGAGTTCATGGAGTGCAGTGGGGTATGCGTGAGCGATACTGTCCCAAGCATCGGGTTATCAATACAGAGGCGTGCGCACACCATATGGCCATCGCCATAAATTTTTCACAGAAATTCTAGTATCTCTATATACACCAAGATGGCTAAGAAGGAAAAGGTTAGCAAGAGCGACGATGCTGCTACTGAAGACAACTACGAGCAAAGATTGAGCGCAATCTTGCCATTTGCCAAGCCACTTGCCCCAAAGAAGTTGAACAAAAAAATCTTGAAGACCGTCAAGAAGGCTTCGAAAGCTAAGCACGTCAAGAGAGGTGTTAAGGAAGTTGTCAAGGCTTTGAGAAAGGGTGAAAAAGGTTTGATCATTATTGCCGGAGATATCTCCCCAGCCGATGTCATCTCTCACATTCCTGTCTTGTGTGAAGACACTGCTGTCCCATTTGTGTTCATCCCATCTAAGGAAGACTTGGGCTCCGCAGGTGCTACCAAGAGACCAACCTCATGTGTTATGATTGTTCCAGGTGGAGGCAAGGGAAAGAAGAATGCCGACAAGACCGATGAATATAGAGAAGGTTTTGATGAGATTGTCAAGGAGATCTCCTCCTTGGAGTAGTTTGCATGTTCTATGTATCATAATTCCGCCATGCGGGTGTAATTTAAATGAAAGACGTTAGGATTCGATGTAGGAGAAGGACAAGAGTTTGGAGAGAGTTTCATTAAGATGTCATTACGTGACTTACTTGCTAGGGTAGCTCCTTAGACGAGTATTCAGAATATCTTAGTGCTCCTTCGGTACCAAACGTAAGACGCATAATCATGAGAACTTAGTATTTACAAAAATACGCCATAGTGGCATTTTTGTTCCCTTTGCTATGTTCATTCAAACATTCTGGCGTACATTCATTCAATCTTAGACGTGAAATGATCGCAAAGTTCGAACAATTCTAATATCTGTGCATCATGATGACTTCGAACCGGGACCGCTGCTACATAAGAGAGATTGAAAAAAGGACCGAATATAGGCACGAGTCCAAAAATACTGTGTACTTTCAACGAAGCATTATTGTGAGTTTTGAGGTTCAACAACAAAGCCTACTGCTTTGATAACCAAACAACCGACAATGTTAATCGTGCTACTTTATTTTGATACTCCTTCACTCTTTTACAATTTTACATTACTGACAAGCACTATGTTTTAGATACGCTGGGCTTTTTACTCGAAACCATTAAGATCCCCCCTAACATGTCAACAATTTTGACATATACTTGATGCAAGCAAAATACCCAAAATTGCTAAATTATGGTCGTCAAGAATTCGGTTCTCCAAAAGTCTGTTCCTCACTCACTCGTAGCAACTACTTCACAATCGCACTCCAGATCTGCTCTCGATACAAGGAATTACTCACCAAATACCAGCTCAAATGACCTCTTGGTAGTGAAATTTTGGGGATGTTTTCGGTGGAGTATCACCATGAAAGAGTCCTTAACTAACGACGTTCTTCACTTCTTCTTTTACTGGTCCTGTTATGCTCCTTGAATGACCTCTTTCTTGCTTTAACCACCACAGCACCCACCAGTAGCTGCTTACGTAACTATCGCATCCTGGGTTGCCTACTTCTCCACTAACAGCTATGGATTCGCAACTACAATCACAACTAATTATCAATTCCAACACAACGGCTTCAGTTTAACTCACACGAATTTACCCTCTTAGCCTAATTCAATCTTTACCGAAACCATATACAATGCCAGACCTGGTTACTGCAGAAGATTATCTTAAGTCTCAGAAGGAAATGGAAGATGAGGCAAGACGCCTTATGCCATACGACCCCAATGAATGCACGTACCTCCGAGGCCAAATACGGCAACCCGTGTTTGCATGCTTGACTTGTTCAAGACGCAACGGGAACACGCCAATTGGTATATGTTACTCGTGTTCAATTCAGTGCCATTCCACTCATGAAATAGTGGAGTTATTCTCCAAAAGAAGGTTTGTTTGTGACTGTGGAACTACAAGAATTGGGAAAGTCTCTGATGGTGCCTGTTGCTTACGGATGAAAAAGAAGTCAGGGGAACACTCTAACAACCAAAATGCTCCTAGATTGAGAGCAGGATCCATCAGTGCCCTCTCTGCTTTGAAGGAGGAGGGTTCGAGTACACCTCGCGGATTCCCTGAAGATATACCTGGCCTGTCCAATGAATACAATCAGAACTACACAGGCTTATTCTGTGCTTGTGAGCAACCATACAATCCTCTTGAGGAGTCCAGTAATATGATCCAGTGTCATTTTGGGTTTAATTGTGGAGAAGATTGGTTCCACGAAGAGTGTATACTAGGATACGCTAAGGGTACGTTCAAAAAACAAAAAGCTTCGGGGAACATCCTTGAGCGATTGTCACCCCCAGGAGAAGATGCTGCTACGGATATCAAGCACAACTCAAATGATGAGGGCTCCGAAAGTGACGATGAAGTGGATGTCGTTCCTCACTTTCCTTTGCTAGACGATTACGATCTGTTCATATGCTGGAAATGTGTTCGAGACTTCAAAGAGATATTTGACGTATTGGAGAAGGACAAGGAGATAATATTTGCAAAGCTTCCACGTTTCGAAGGTGTCAAGGATCTTGAGGAATGGGAGAAAAGACACAAAGAATTCGGGATAAAAAAAGAAAAGGTACAAGGTGACGACGAGCAGAAGATAAAGAGATTAAAGTCTGAATTTAAAGATTCTCCATACTCTTTGTTCTTGGGTCACAACTTCAGAAAATCCATGCTCGCATTGGTGAAAGATCATCCCGAAACTTCAAAAATGGGTGAGTTCCTCAAGAATCATGAATACTTATATGGAGATGATCCAATATTCGAGCCACCTGAGGATGATATGGACTCCACGGGCTCATTACTCGAGCTAGGCACAGATGCATTACTGAGTATACCAAAGGAACAAGCTATTGAAGGCTTGCAGGCATACGACAAGATACGGTCCAAGTTGAGAGATTTTTTCAAGCCTTTTGCTGAACAAGGTAAAATTGTAACAGAAAAGGAAGTACGTGAATTTTTCAGTTCAATCGAGAAGAAAAATTAGTTCGTTGTTATTATGAACGAAGTGTACTTATATGGGCGTTATTTCAAATATATACATTAACTATGCTATGTAGACTTCTTCTTCAGAGATTTTTTTGAATCTAATTTTGCGAACTCATCTTTCCAGATTGCATTTCCTACTTCCTTGGAAATGGATGGGAAGATAACATCGAAAACTTCTTGGTACCATTGTACTGGAATGAACTTGATACCTTCCTTCACTTCATCAGGAATTTCTTCGAGTTCATTTTCAATATCCTTAGGGAAGATGATGGTGTCACAACCGTATCTCTTAGCACCTAAGGTCTTCTCACGAAGACCTCCCACTGCCAAAACTCTTCCAGTGACTGTGATTTCACCAGTCATAGCTATGCGAGGTGGTAATGACTGATTGAGTGCAAGAGAAACCAAAGATGAGGTGAAAGCAATACCTGCTGATGGACCATCCTTAGGGATGGCACCATCTGGACAATGAACGTGAATATCAGCAGCTTCGAAGAATCTGTTCTCGGAATAGTTCAGAACCATGTACAGCTTGGCAAAAGAATATGCTATAGAAGCTGATTCTTTCATAACATCCTTTAAACTACCGGTGACATGAACTCCTGGATGACCAGTTCCCGAACCAATAGAATTAGTAAGAATAGATTCAATATAGAGTGCATCGCCATTTCCAGATGTACTGTAGGAGAGACCAGTAGCAACACCAGGAGGAGGAACATCATATACACGATCTCTGGTGTAGATTTCTGGTCCAACAAAGTCTTTCAAATTGTCAGTTGTGATCTCTACCTTAATTTCTTCAGGAATAATTAATTTTTCTGGTTCATTATTTTCCTCAGTTTCTTCAGCTTTCTTGGTAGACGATGTGTTCTCTTCACTTAAAGTTGCTGCTTTAACAACTGAATCTTCTTGACTGGCAGCTTCTTCGGATTTCTCTATAGTGGATTCATTTGAACGCTTTGATTCTGAAGATTTGTGATTCTTTTCCGCTTTCTCCTCTTCTATACCTTCAACTTGTTCCACAATCTTCAACGACACTTTACTGAAAATTCTTGTGATTAATTTTTTAATATTTCTTAAACCACTTTCACGGCAATATTTTTCAATCAAACGAGAGATCGTAGAATCAGTGAATGTAACTCTTCCCTCATCTAAACCAGCTTTCTTAGTGGCTCTAGGGATCAAATGTCTTTTGGCAATTTCTATTTTCTCGTTATTAGTGTATCCAGGAACATCAATGATCTCCATACGGTCTCTCAATGGAGCAGGGATGTTTCCTAGGTAATTAGCTGTACAAACAAATAAAACTTTCGAAAGATCCACCTTGACATCGATATAGTTATCAACGAAAGCATTGTTTTGTTCCGGATCTAAGATCTCTAAGAAGGCAGAGGCTGCACCTCCGCTTCTACTCAAATCCAATTTATCAATTTCATCAATCAACATTAATGGATTTGAGGTTTTGGCCAGCTTAAGTGCGGAAATAATTCTTCCTGGAATAGAACCAACATATGTTCTTCTGTGTCCTTTGACCTCATGTACATCTTGAATACCACCCATTGCAATTCTGACGTACTTACGATCCAATGATTCAGCAATCGATTTTGCAATGGAAGTTTTACCAGTTCCGGGGGGACCAGCTAAACACAAAATTTTTCCGTCAACCTTTCCACTCACTCTACCCATGGAGATAAATTCGAGAATTCTTTCTTTCACATCCTTCAATCCATAGTGATCACGATCTAAAATCTCTCTGGCTTGTTTGACATTGAATCTATCCTTAGAGTAAATACCCCATGGGATAGATGTTAACCAATCCAAATATCTTTCACTGACTCCGACTTCACTGGAATGTTCACTTTGACTGTCAATCTTAGCTTTTTCTGCATAATAGGCTTCCAATGCTTCTTCGGTCATTTTCAAGTGCTGAAGACGTTCGTCGTATTTCTGTGTCTTTTTATCTTCAGATTCTGCAATACCTGCACGTTTTTGCAATTCTCTGATGAATTCTTTGAGGAAGAGTCTGGTCTGATGTTCGTCAGCTTTGCTGCTCAAGTTATGAATGGTGCTTTCCTTGATCAGGTTGGCTTTTATTTCGACCTTCAATAATTCTAAAGTTTTGGATAATCTTTTCTCCACATTCATGGATTCCAAAATTTCTTGAATCTGTTTAGGTTCTGCATAAATTATCGATCCGATGTAATCAGCGAATCTTGGGGGATCATTCAACAAATCGGTTATCTCTTTGATTTGAAGCTTTTGGAAAGGGTTTTTACCACCCATTTTACTCAAGAGGGTTTTCAACGCCTCGATTAATGATTTGATCTCAGTGGATGATTTATCGTAAGGCTCTTCCTTCATTGGCTTGACTGTGGCATATGACACTTTTAAGCCCTTTAGATAAGAAGTTGGGAAATCTTCCTCAAGATTCTTGACATCCTTAGATGTTTTCTTGTCAAATGGACTGTTTAAGTCCTCAAGCTTACCTCTCTTATGTGGATAAGCCAAAATGTTGAACACCCCTGGTCTATGGGTGTTATGCCTGACAATCTGACAAATGACACCAACGTTATGAATGGAGTCTTTATCCTTGATCACATCTGTGTCTGGTTCGTTTTGATCTTTGACGTGAAATAATAAGAAGTAGGGTTCTCTTTTGTCTATGATTGTGTAGATTGACCTAATGACTTCTGCATCTGTGATATTGATCGAAAAAGCTCTTCCTGGAAGGGGTGGGCGATCTTTCATTGGTATTGCCAATAATGGAGGGTACAAGCCGTTGTCTTGAACCTTGATCATAGGGGGATCTTGGATACCATCGAAGTTGTATGGGGGTGCTCCGGAAGGTGGAGTGGAAGGTGGGGCACCAGCACCAGCACCAGCACCAGCACCAGAACTAGATACCCCATCAAGAGATCCTGAGGTAGTGTTGTCGTTCTCTGCGGTGCCAGAAGAATCGTTCTCTTCTTTAATGTCTTCAGGTACTTCCTCGGAAGGAGTTTTGTCGTTTTCTTCTTTCGGAGTCTTTTCCCCATGTGTTTCCTTTTCTGAATCTTCAACGACGTCTTCTTTTGCATCATTCTTGTCTTTGAAGTTGAGCTCAAGCAAAGCTTCCGGCTTGATGATGTGAGAATAATTATCAATTACATACTTCGAGCTCAAATCTTTCACAGTATAGACTGATGGCAAAGGTCTCACTGCAGTGGTGGCAAATCTTACACCAAGGTACGTTTGAGACGGACATCTCGAGATACTTTTCAAGTACTTACCAGACCTCATTGAAAACAGAATTGAGGGTTTTTGGGGTCTGGAGGTTGGTCCTTGAATGAGTTATATTAGTAAGAATGGTGATGGTTGATGGACGCTGCCATTTGGCGATAGTCGGCGAAGTCACGTGACTGATTCGGTAGATTCTTCTAGTGTGGAGTTCCCTACTATGGGGCTATTGTTGGTGGAGTATACAATGCGAAGTACAGTAAGATTGAAGTTGACTCAACGCGATACTTTGGCTGGGTTTGAGAGTGTCTAAAAATCTATTCAGGTTACGACTGGCGTAGGGTATTAATACAGGTACATGGAGTGGGAGATCCAATGTTTGTTGAGATGCTTTCCTCAAGCCATAACAACAACATTGCATTCTGTCAATTCGTGAAGTCATCATACGCACAGTGTAGGCATATTCCGGGTTGGAAGCAGCTCAATCGATTGTAAAAACGTTCTTCTTCTTTCTCTTGGTTTCAGGGGGGTTGGTGTCTTCTTCCATATCCAACGGCCTCTTCTTGCTCGCTTTCAACGGACTGTCCCCGTCCTCAAGTGCAAAATTATCATCTTGATAGTAATTGAGCGAATTCAAATTTTCGTCCTCTAAACCAAAAGATTTTGCTTTCTTGTCTGCATTCAAATCAACTTTGCTAGCGTTCGACTTCCACAACTTGAGCTTCTTCTTCTTCTTTTTTGACTCATCATCCGACTTGAATCCAAACATACTTGAATTTGCACTGTTGAACGTCTCATCTTCGGTGACCGTGAACAGAGTCATTTTCAAATCCACAGAAGGCTTTCCAAGGGATATTTTCTTGATAGAATTTGTGTTGATTCTAGAAGGTGTAAATTCAGGAGATGCCGAATTGGACTCAGGTGAGCGATCAAATTTATCCACAAAGGAATGATTGCCAGGTGTCTTCATAGGGGTACTTTTCGCTTCGATCTTTTCATTGGTAATAATCTTATCTGAAGGTTCGGGCTTGCTACTTTCAATATCAAGGACAGTTTCTGCTTTTGAAACAGGAGGTTTTGAAACTACTGTTGCACTTTTTGATTCTGATATAGATGGAACGGCAGCTGGTATAGGGGTAGATTTTTGTGAGCCAGATATCTCGGACGATTGTTTGGTATTGTTAATTTCCGATAAAGAATCATTGCCCTTCAAGAATTTCCCAGGATTCATCAATAAATCGTATTGATTAATATTCTTTGACGTAATATATGTTCTTTTTGGTTTTTTAACTTTTGGTACGATAGGTGTCAAGATATTATCGAGTTTTTGGAAAGGTTTCAGTATTCCAAGCGGCGTCGGATCTTGAATTTCTTGCTTAAAATTGAATGACTTGAGTGAAAATGGTGACATGGTATTTCGTGAAAATAAGCTTTCTTTCCCAAGACTCCTTGTGACAGGTGCCGCGTCCTTGAAGGCCTTGAGTTGTGCTTTGAGTTTGGTGTTTTCGTCTTTCAATGATTCAATTCTAGCTTCCAGAAGCTTGTTTTTAGTCGAGTGCTCTTGTTTCAACTTATTTGTATATAATTCATAATCATTGACTTGAGCCTTCAACCTAACTGTTTCAATTGGTCCTTTTGCGTTTTTCTTTGGTGAATAGGAAATCAACACCACTTTTTGAGTCGCCAACATCACAAGCCTTTTTCTTGTTTCATCCTGAACTTTGAGATTCTTGATCTCTTCTTTTATCTTGTAATGGTTGGACACCTTTTCACTTAGAGTCATGGTGTAGTTGTAACAATCACCGCGTTTGTGATGAGATCGAATGAATGTGGCGGTTTGTGACACTTTCCTGGAGTATTACGAACCACAGTGCAGGCCAGAATAAGGGTATGTAAAGACTCCAACATCATGAGCTAACACTCCGTAGATAGACTTGTAGGCCATAAGATACCACTATAAGCAGCTACAGGTGTGTGACTGCTGCTACCGTCACCTCCAACAACAATCCCGTGATATTGACGCATGAATAGGGATCTCTTCAATTTACTGTCCTAGTCACATGGATTGTATCTTCCAAAACTTGCTTTGTAACTGGATGTCCAATGAATAGTTTTAATTCATGTTTATATGACTTGCTTAAAGCAGAGCTGCAGGTTTTTAGATGGTGGTTTGGTTAAAATCTTATGTGGTGACTGGTGAACAGGTAATGTACAAGTGATTCCTATGAGTATGTTTCTATTAGCAGATGCCCAATCAGAATTTTAAAGAAGATGTTCAAAAATGTTGCTTTCTTTATTGTGATGGTCTTAAAACAACTAAGAAAGTATCGGAACCGACGCCAGACAATATACTTTCTTTATAGTATGCTGATTTGCCAAAGCTGCGACCACAACTACCTTTAACAATCTGTTTGCCTTCTCTCTATTCATCAACTATAATCGGTACTATCCATGCCTTCCAAACGATTTTTCGGAGAAGAAACTTCCTGTATTTTTAATTGATTGGTGAATCACTTAATTTCTTTATAGCTGCAAAATCGATATACTGCATACATACCTAACACATCTTCGCACTATAACACTGCTACTCACATAAATTAACTACCAATAAGTTATTACTGCTCTTAAAAGACATCCAGAAAACTCTTTTCCAATTCATACAAATCGACTATTCTACCCCAAATCTCCCATATTCGTCACCATGAGTATGAATCGAACGAGTAAGGGAAAGGTCAACGTTTACCAGGCATGTGATGGGCAGTATACGCGAGGGCGGTCGTACTATAAGAGCAAAGTGGAGATATCACCTCATCACCGCGTGCAATATTCACCTCGTTTAACCTTCCATATAGATCGTTCTGCTCCTGATTTTGATGATATTGTGGGTAAGACTGGAGTAATCGTCCCTCCTGATGAGATTTTGGATTCTCGGAAACCTTCCACTATCAAAATCCCCATGAAATCACGCGATGAGTTCCCCAAAGACTGCCAACTACCAGACTCAGAATTATTAAAAGTGCTCCATTCGTATGCAAGCAAGAAATTCAAGTGTGAGCCGGGATTCTACAAATCTTGTGACGCCTCAGCATTGCTTGCGCTTGGTTTGCTAGTTGACACTTGGGCCGACGAAATAGTCACGGATGCGTTGGCTAGACATTACACAGAAGTGGATCCAGATATGAAAGTTTTGAAACCACCCATTAGAAACGGAGAGGTTCTCTCATGGACTCAATACATGGATTCCTTGGTATTTTTGGCCAATAGTGACGAAGAGGACGAATACATGTCGAAACAAGAAACCACAAGTGATTCGAAAGGTAATAAATCAGAAGGTGAAGACGACGATGAAGAGGAAGATGACGAAGAAGAAGAAATCGAAGATGAGTTGGGAGACGACAGATCTAACAACAACTCCGAAGAGTCGGAAGTTCTGAGCGATTAGGATTCCGAAAATGAAACTTAAGTTTTTCTACAACCATCTCATACTCCAGTTCAATTAATGCATGATCCAAGGTTCAACACGTTGGACAAAACCCACAACAGCATCATAGAGGGTGAAAATTCATCATCTAATAGGTACGACCCAATAATATCTGACATCGAATGAAGACCATTTCTCATTTATCTGTTACGTACCCAACTACTTCACTTCTTAATGTTATTTATTTCAGTATGAAATTCGTATTATGTGGCTTTGTAATTATGATACAACTTATCTATTCTTTGGAAGCATTTTCATCTTCATTAGCAACAGGGGCATCCACTGCGGTGGAAACAACCTCCTCAACAGCATCAGCAACCTTTTCAACAGCGGATGCAACCTCCTCAACTGCAGATGCAACTTCGGTGACGATGTTACTTGATTCTGGTTCAGCTGAAGCAGATTCACGAGCAGCCTTCACAGATTCGAGCTTCTTTTGGTAAACTGCTTCCTTTCCTTCATCCTTGGAAGTGGTCGAAATTCCAAACACTCTGTAAAGCAATTCATGTGTGTCTTTCTTGTTAACCATAAGGTTGACGTTGGACTTACCCTTCCACAAAGGTAAGAACAAATCTTCCAAGCCATCGTCTCTCTTGACAGTCAAGAAAACACAACCTTCGGCCATTTCGTCCAACTTAGCAGAAAATTCACTATCAACACCAGAAGCTTTAATTTCATTGATCTTGGGGAAAGCTTCGATAAATAACTTTTCAAGCAATTGGAGATTGCAAGCGATTTGTCTCTTGGTGCCCAAAAATGGTCTGATGGTTTGTAAAGATTCATTTTGAACTCTCCATGGACAATTACCAGAATCATTTCTTTGAGACACAAATAATTTAATACCTGCATGAATGATCTTGAGCTTTTGCTCTTCAGCATCAAGAATTTTCTTGATTAATGGAGAAACGTAGTAGATAGTTCTCAAAGGCTCACCGGTGGCATTTCTGACCAATGTAGCATCACGAGCGAATGTCTCTGATATGTCGTAAAATGGCCAACACTTGGCCAATTCTGCGTGGTTTTGGTCCAAGAAAATGAAAGGCTCTTCATTAGCATCACGAGGCATCTTTTCTTTTCTTTGAGGATGATGTTTGAGAGGAGCTGAAGTCTTTTCTTCCGACTCAACTTTTTGTTTCTTCGATACGTCTTCGGTTTCTTCTTCCACTGCTCGCTTAGAGGATCCTTCGGGGTCAATTTTTTCGAAAACAGTGATAAAAAAACCACCGGTGTTTTGTAAATGAGGGTAAACTCTCATACAGTTCTCCAATTGGAACTCTTCAGCCTCTTCATGGGTGGGTGGAAACACGGAATCAACAAAGCCTTCGGAACCCTTTTGCTTGAGCTCCATTTCCTTGTTGTAGACTTTCCAATCACGAAGTCCAGCACGTCTAACCAATCCTGGCAATTGGTCGTCACAATTGACCACTCTGATTTGCTTGCCCCATCTACGCAAAGCAGCTGCAACCACAGCTTCGTTTTCGATTGGAGATAAAGAACAGGTGGAATACACTAAACGGCCACCTTTCTTCAACAATTGCAAACCACGGTTCAAGATGTTGACTTGCAATGGGTGCAAACCCAAAGCATTGTTGACAGTGAAATCCTTCCAGACGTTCACATTCTTACGCATGGTGGCATCACCAGAACATGGAACATCACACAAGATACGGTCGAACTTCAAGTAGTCTGTGCTTCCTTGCAACTTGATACGAGGGAACAATTGGGCATCGTGGTTGACAACCATGAAGTTTGCCGAGTTTAATCTTTTCACTTGGTGAACCAACATATGGGAACGTTTGTAGTCGGAATCATTGGCCAAAACAAACCCGGATGGTGCTTGGATTTCTTCTTCTGCATGCAAAGCTTCAACCAATTGGGCAGTCTTGGAACCTGGAGCAGCACACATATCCAAAACAGCATGGTTAGGTTTGATATCCATCAACAATGGAGGAATCATGGAAACGGCCTCTTGACGAGAGATGTTACCCACCTCAGTCTCAATGACCAAAAAACGCTGGGTGTCTGAAAATTCCTTGTTCTTACGGATGACACCCTTGGAGACATCAATTTGCCATCCGAGTCCCCCTGGGTAGTAAGCCAAGTTCTTTGGCTCGAGCTTCACACCCTCGAATTCGACGTCCTTCAACTTGGCCACATGGTTTTTGGTGAAGATGTCCTTGATTTCCGCAGCGTGAGCGCGGGATCCGGTGATTCTGAAGGTCATTGGCAAGTTTTCTTGACAATGTTTCTTGAAAGTGTCCCATTCTTCTGTGGGAACGATATTCATGGACTTGTAGTAGGTCTCCCACTTTTCGTTTTCACGAACGGCATCGGTCCAGCTGCCCTCTCTGTCCTTTTCCGGGCGCTTGCCGAAGTTCTTCCTGTCGCCGCCCTTTCTTTTGAAGTTCCGCTTACCCATTCTTGCTCCGTATGTTGATAAGCTTCTAAGTTGTGCTAACACCATAAGGATGAATTTTTCACTTGGGCGCACTGCATACAAGTGAGATGGGCTGCGTAGAACAACTGATCAGAAATGAGGTTAAATTAATGGGGAAACTTCTCAGCCAAATCTGTCGCATCTCCCCATAACGAGACACTAAGAAGCGATCTGGAGTTCGCTGGATACGTATATCACGGCCAAGGAGACAGCGAAAACCACACCAGAGCCCATATTATGTTCCTGGCATGTACATCGAATTCCCTTTTCAATTTGTCCAAGTTCCAGTTGCAACTAACGAGTTCTTTACCCTGGTTCAGGTGCTCAGGGTACATTCCCCAACTGCTGAAAGATGCGAAATGGGGTGTTGTGTGCAGGATGAGTTGATAAGTAAAGTTCAAGAGCAACACGAGAGTCATCCACTCCCTAATAACACCCATCCACTTGACATGTCCAAATGGAAGCTACGCTTGAGTGCAGTAAGTATAAGTGTGCCTTTTGTGGCCTGTTTATTGTATAATCGAGCCAGACGCTATGAGGAGTCGCTGGGAGGGTCTGATTTGACCGGTTACGGAAACAGATTCGCCTCTTATGGTATCGTGACACTAAGCACAAAGGGAACGGGGTTCGAGAACAGAGAACACTCCACCAATGTTACCTACAGCGTTTGGCAGACCGTGAGTTCTATGCAACGTACTGCAACTCCCTGAACCGAAAGATCTAGCTTCGAACCGTTGACCTTGGAAGTTGTTGGGTTCTTTTGCACCAAGAGTTCTCATGTGAATTTCTCCATAAAAATTCAAATACTAACGATAGCTCGGCACTATTATAGGAATATCAGCATACAAACGGCTTGATCATAAGAACCAGATCCATGAATACCTCGCCAAATGGCCGAGCACCTCGGCACCTCTCCGGCCCGAGGAATACTTCTTTTTGTCACTTTTGGTCTTTGTACATTGCATCAAGTGGGCAATCTTTGGAAAGCTAACCGAAAATGAAATTCAAACTCTTCGTGACAAAGTCACTTATACCATTTGGGAATTTTGCTTCGGATTCATCGTCTTCTACAGCAAATGCTTCGCATTCGAGCAGGGTTTCATTAAGCATGAACTTTTCAAGTTTGCCGCCTTATTTCTTTGTGTGGTTCTTCTAAAGGGATTTCATTATATGTTTGCGGAGAGAGTGCTGTACGTTTTCCCTACAAACAAACAGGCTGGCAATGCCAGATACACTCAAATCAAGTATAGAGGAGTTCGGTTTGCGGTGGGTTTATGTCTTCTAATCTTCATTGATTTCATGTTGATCGTGCGATTTTTCCTTGAAGTGGACCAAAGGTACAACTCCTCCAAATCATTGCATTCCTCTATTCTGTATACCAACGTTTTGCATTCAACTACCCCTCCCGCCTCTTCCACTACACTGGACTACATCGAAAATAATCTCCTCTTGGCCATTTTCGGCTTTGAAATTCTTCACATATTCCCACTCATCATTTTAACAACCATGAAATTTGCAGTGAACTTTTTTGAATATCTCAGATTTGAAGGTGTGGGATCGAGCACAGGAAATGATGAAGAAGACTACCACTATACCAAATGGATAGAGACAAAAATGAAGATTATGTATATAAGTGAATTCTTGGTCACTTTGCTTCGGTTCTGCATGATTTCGTTATTTTCTTTGGTATTCCTTTACGTGTTTACATTTCCGTTCCACATTCTACCATCTTCATATGCCAGTTTCCGGACTTTGGTGAATAATACTCGAAGCCTCGTCAATTTCAAAAAGAATCAACTCGCTTTGAACAAGCTTGATGTGCCTGTGGTGCCAACCAATGAACGGTGTATCATATGTTACGATAGCATGACTAGCTCGCAAGAGGAAAGAATCTTGAGCTGTGGACATCAGTTCCATTATTCCTGTCTAAAAAAGTGGATAGAATATTCACACTCCTGTCCCGTGTGTCGAGAGAAGGTGTGACACGATTTATAACTAATTCATGAGATTTAATGCCCATTACTTTACCTTCAAAAATGCATCCTTCGAGCAAAAGGTCTCGAAGTCCTCAATTAACAAGATAATGTTAAGGTTACAATTCTATAATAATAAAAACGAAATCGACTTAAGTCGATATTTTACTTCCTATACCGATGTTTCAGTGTAACCAAAACAGAGTTGGTGTTGTAGAAGTCTGGGGTCCTGGCACATCATAGATCCAGCGGAATATAGATTCAATAGTATACATATTTATCCTGAATAATTTAACACATGAGAGAATTGAAGTTTTGAGTGTCTATCGGCGACTTCGTTGACGCTCGGCTAAAAATAGGCACCATTGGAAGTGCTGTTTGTAATACCAGTTGCTAAATTATCAATATCTGGTTCATCGTGAGATACTTTAGCATACTCTTCAATGTTGTGGTGATTGTTATGGCCTTGGTGTTCTTCGTGAGGTTCATCATTGATGAAATCGTCATACTGGTAATCTTCTGTTAGCACCTTTGAGGACAGTGTATCTGGTTCATCTTCTTGCTTTACTTTGGAGCCTCCTTCTTGGCCAAATTCGTCATAATAGTGCTGTGGTGACGCGATAGAACTTGTTGAAGAAGGATTTGAAGCCACTGCGCTATTTACGTTTGTGACGGAGTTTGAGTCAAGATCACCTGCCTCGCCGGCCTGAGAAGTAGCCATGAAGTGTTGATCTTCATCCAAAAAGCCAGCCTCGTCCGCGTTGGCCACATCAGCAGTGGACGGCGATGCGGTTTGAGATGCGTTATATTCATTAGCAGGATCCTCGGCGGCGGCGGCGGCGGCTGCTGCTTTGGCTTGCTTCTGAGAGGTCCGTGTTTCTCCACGAGCTTGTCTCACGGCCTGCTGTTCACGATACTTGGCAAGATAGATTTTCAACACCTCTGCGTAATTCTCGAACCCTAAATCATGCATCGAGTACAAGATATCTTCTCCGTTGATGGTTTTTCTCTTTTCACGAAGACAGCGGTCACTGGCCTCGCTGGTGATGAACGATATGAACTCGGACACACATTCTTGCATACATTCCTTAGCGTCCTTCGACACCTTGGCAGTAGCAGGAAGGGTGTTCTTCATGAGACGAGCCACATTCGCGATGGGGAGCCAACGGTCCTGCTCACGAAGCTCAACGTCATGTGGGTTGATATTGGGATCCATGATAGTGTCAGGTACTGTGACTGTGATGCTAATCGGTTGGTGCTAGCAGTTTTGTGTGAACTGGGGTATGATAGGCGCTGGAGGCGTCCGAGTCGAGGAACCAGGTCACCAATGAACAAGGGGAAAATGGAATACCAAGCAACGATTTGCAAAGGTAAGATGGGATTCTTGGGATATAAGTCGCTGGAGTTAGCTACACTTGATGATGTTGCTTACTATGTCTCTGAGGCTAATGGCTGGAACTGGGTGATGGAAATTTTTCCAGTTGTAGAGTTTGAGTGCGGGTCCAACCTGTAAGTGTAGCAGAAATGGCGGAAAAGAACATGCAAATAGAGTGAGTTGGTTGGGTCCAACCTGCAAACAGGCCCTCCATGTATCAGTACTGCACTACTGATGTATATCAGTGGTGACGATAATACCATCATTGACGGTCATATGGGTGCACCCGAATCTTCAACCACAGGCACTCGGCTTGCAGGTGAGCTGTCTGTGTTGGCCAAGTCAGGGGGTGCTTCGTTCTTGATCTTGGTCCAATTCTTCACCAAGTTTCTCACATTTGCACTCAACCAGGTGCTTATACGATTCATTTCGCCAAAAATCTTCGGTATCTCCACCTACTTGGAGTTCTTGGTTTCCACCATCTTGTTCTTCAGCAGAGAGGGTGTCCGGCTAGCTGTGCAAAGAACCGAGTCACCGGGTGAAGAAAAGGACCAACAATCATCTAGTACCACGAAGTCAGAAACGTCAATCCATTCCAAGAAATTATACCATGCATCCTCAGTCGTCGGAACACATCAGAGCATAGTGAATTTTGGATTCATCTCGCTTCTTGTGGGGCTTCCATTATCGATTTTAATTCTTTACTGGCAATGTACTACACTGATGTTCAAACAATCAGTTCTCAGCTTACCTTACCATAATTTTACTCTTGGGTTGATATGGCTGCTGATAATATTGGAATTAAGTGCTGAGCCCGTCTATGTACTCAACCAGTTCCAATTGAACTTCAAGGTCAGATCCAAGTTCGAGGGTTATGCCGTGTTCTTGAGATGTATATCTACAGTCTCCGCGGTGTTAATTTCAAAAAGATTCCAAACACTCGACTTCGATGCGTTGGCAGTCATGGCATTCGCAGTCGGCCAATTTGCCTACTCTGCAACGTTGGCTATTTGCTACCATGTACATTTCAGAAACGAAGTCTCTTTGAAATATTCTCTCCAGAAAATTCATACTTCGAACTCTTTCTACTACTTCAATGAAAAGATTCTACTGATTTGGAAAAGTTTATTCATTCAAATGATCTTCAAGCAATTCCTCACGGAAGGTGATAAGCTTTTGATCAACTATTTGTGCTCGGTTGAGGAACAGGGTGTCTATTCTGTTATCACCAATTATGGTTCCATGGCAGCACGGTTGGTATTCCAACCTATCGAAGAATCTGTGCGAATGCTTTTTACAAGACTCCTCTCAGCTTCAAAATTATCCAAAAAAGACATCAATGATTCTTACAGAGTGGTCACAAACTTGAGCATCTTCTATTCCAACTTATCAGTGTTGATTATATTGGCTGGAGGAACTAATGCTGCATTTTTGCTCAAGTTCCTTCTTGGATCCAAATCTTCCAAATGGGCAAGCACTGACATATTCGAAGTCTTTCCTCGGTACATCATGTATTTACCTTTGCTTGCTTTCAATGGTATTTTTGAGGCATTTTTCACCAGCATTGCCACACCAGCTGACATCAAACGATTCTCGGTATTCATGACTTTTCTGAGCGTGGTGGTATTGATGTGCCTGTATGTTTTTATTGATAGGTTTGAGCTTGGACTCACTGGCTTGATATTATCGAATGCGATTAATATGGCCATGCGTATTGGCTATTCGGGAGTTTCGATCCAGAAATTCTTTGCTCAATATCAAATCAATATTTCCATCGGTTCCGTGGTCAAAAGATTCATAGGACCAATTTCAATACTCCTCATTTGTGAACTGGGATACTTCAAGCTTACAGGAGGTCTTGAATCACAATCGTTTGTTCAATTCTTCCAGAGCTTTGTCGTTTCAGTTTTCGGATTGATATGTTTGTGCTACAACGAAAGACGATTATTAATAGATCAATTCCAAGGTGTGCTTCAACGATTCAAGAAAAAGTCGAATTGATTTGTGGCGCAAGCTGCTGTTTACCTCCATAATTGGTCACTTTTCCTGATGCAAATTTTAATAGAAACTCGATATATCGTACCGGAAATCCACATTGGTAGCATGTAAGATTTAACAGGATATTAACGAGAACTACGTAATTATAGATTGTAAGTGTAGGAGAGAAAAAAATGGAGATCATCCAATGAAAACATGAACTGCCCACTGTTGACTCAAATTTCGTGGTGATACTTCTCATAATTTCTTCGAATACTTGGTAAATCTGCGTCTTTCCATCGTATGACTCTCCACTACGAATCAACATTAGCTGAAGAGCTAATCATCAAGAACCTACTGACTTATATACCACCAGCGCCTAAGCTTACATCAAAAGCCTGGTTAGCTCAATCGGTAGAGCGTTTGACTCTTATGAAGGACATCAAAAGGTTGCGGGTTCGACCCCCGCATCGGGCTTACTTTTTGAAGATTTTTTTATGGGTAGAAACAGGTATCTAAACTTGAAGATGTACAAAATATCATCTGATATTGCAAAGGGTTGAAATTCGTGGGTGAAGCGGGCATACCTAATTGAGATGTGATTTATCATCATCGTAGAATTTATCTGTTCAACATAATCATCACAACCACTACAAAAAAAGGTTTCAAGAGCAAACAGCCTTCATCTCGCAATCATCATTGGCCACATCATCATAGACCACATCATCATAGACCACATCATCATAGACCACATCATCATAGACCACATCATCATAGACCACATCATCATAGACCACATCATCATAGACCACATCATCATAGACCACATCATCATAGACCACATCATCATAGACCACATCATCATAGACCACATCATCATAGACCACATCATCATAGACCACATCATCATAGACCAGACTAAGAGCACTTATGGCAGCCTTCACCAGCATATCTCTTCAAAAGCCCTCACCAGCGTGTCTCTTCAAAAACCGTCAACAGTTCATCTCTTCACTCCAACCTCTCCTCCTACTAACAAAAATTCGAGTCGTCACACTAGCAAGTTATGTACCGACCTAAGTCGAGGCCATCCGTATTCGCCTACTCACGGGTAACGGACTGTGCTGAATTGCTTCCCTCCAGTGATACTGTTACTCATTGCTTGCCTCCGCGAGGTTGATTACTCGAACCAACGAAAGGCGTACCGCGAGGATCGAAACGGACCTCGATTGAATTCATGAAACATAACTCGACGAGCAGTGCGCTTCTGCCACAGGCCATCACAGCCAAAAATCTGGGAATTTTTCCCGCCCTAGTGCTGAGTTTTATAGTGGTAATATTGGATGTTTCCTGCAGGACGTCTCTCTCTATTTCCCATCCCATCGCAGTCCTATGTGCATCATATGAGCACAGATCCGGAGCATGTCGGTCGTAGAGGTGCTGAAGTCGGTGGACTCCTTGGCCAAGCTCATCCGTGAACGGACCCAGGAACTCGAGAAACTCAAGACCGAGTACAACTCCAAATTGAAGGTGCTAAACTCATACCTCGATCATTTCCACACCGCCAATGAGAAGTCACTCCACACACTCGACAGCCAGAACTTCATCAATACAATCTCGAGTCCCGTGGAATGCCCCACGTGCAAGACCACAGTATTCGACAATAGTCCAGGCGACCAATACGTTCTTGTGCCGAAGCACAAGATCCAATTGATAGCGCCATCGGTGCCCATTGAGCACCAGCTGAGCATCGAGCTGAGCATCGAGCTGAATCTTGCTAGTCTCCAAATCTCTACAAATCAAACTCCAGAGCACAGACCGAACTCCGATCCTGGCCCAAATGACCCTGGTCACCTCCAACCTGGGCGAACTACACCCCGTCATCATGGCAAATCCAAAAAGACCTGTTCATATTGCAGAAAACCCGGCCATTCTAGGGCAAAGTGCTTGGTACGGCTCCTGACTCCTGTCTCCACCGCAGATAGTACAACGATGAAATGATCTATATTACATATAAAATAGTTTACTTGCTTGATTGAGCAAAGGCCTCTGTTGTGTTAGTAAAAGTATTCCATTAATTCCATAATCCATGATTCTAGTAATTCTCTCGAACCGTAAACTTGGGTGATCCCTCCAGTCCACCAAAAGGACAATGACTCCTTTTTCTGTAACAGAGACAGTGTGAACACTATGATGCGAATATAGGTGCATTTGGTGGATGTATTCTTGTACTCCGAGTGAATTCCATTCTTTCCGTGTTCGATTCGACACTGTTTCCTGACTTTAATCTCATTGTCCTGGTGGAGTTCTTTTCCAACGCTAGCAATTTGTGGTAGACTGGTGGTTCTTACTTATACGTACCTCTTCTGGAAGCGTCCTGCAACAAGGTGCAATCCACCGAGTTAGGACTCATATGCACGTAACGAACAGTGGAACCTCTGATGAACAAGTTCTTGACTGATTGGAGATGTGGGTACTTGCCCTCGTTCACGCAGGAGATGTTGTCCAACTTCAAGTTCAAGTACTGATCGACGGACTTCAACACGCCTTTTATTTCGATATCGTTTTTCAACTCCACGGTGACCTCTTGGTCGACAAGGGTCTTGAAGAAACTAAAGAACAACATGGTGCTTTGTGGTTATGATTTTATGATGGTGGAGGTGTTTCTAGTGGATGTAGTAGTGCTGATAACAGTAGTTGTGGTTTGGACGGTGAAGTTTTGTTTGAAGCGCACTGATGGCACAAAAGCGAGAAATTTTACATAAGGTGCGACGCTACAGAAGCACACTATGGGAATTTCATAGAAACACTGTAGGAAAAGTATTGGAGCGAAGAACGGAAGTAATATCTTACGAAAGTAGTTGAAGACATTTCAAGCATAAAGGGATGTAGCTACGGAGTGGTAAGAAACGAGGAGAAGTCTTGGTCCAGGTGTCGGGTGATGATCTCAGACTGGAGTTGCTTGAGTTTTTCCTGGAACTCGCAAAAAGAACGGTCAGACTCGTTCTTATCATTAGTGCCTTTCTGGTCCAGTAACTCGTCCATGAGAATTCCACCATGAAGGTAGAACGAGTTTCCACAGGGAACATATGATGCTTCGGGTGGTGCAAACAGGTGCTCTCTGTATCTATTGTCCTCAGCAATGATCTGGGGCTCAATGAAACCTGCCATGAGATCCTCACTCGAGGAAATGTAATTTTGTAGATTTTTACCAAAAAGTGAATTATTATCAAAATGGGATGAACGTGGAACCGCAAAGTTTCCAGTGCTGAAAGTCTTGGAAGACACAGTGTACAAGTTCAATTCCCACGGATTCTCTGCAAAACTGGAATTCCCAAAAATGTAGCTTTCATCAGAGCTTATGGAGTCGCAGACTTGCGACTCTGAAATCTCTTGACCCTTATTCTCTGTTTCGATCTCAGAAATTGAGCTGTCGATGATATCACAATTCATGGCATTGATGTTTTTGATGCTGGGTAGGAATTTTGTCACTTTTGCAGAACCAGCGATCTTTCCAGATGCTGTCAGCTTGCCAGAACTTTTGAAATTTATCTGTGGTATTGGATGATTTATATTGAGTGGTTTGGGGTAATTGGAAGGTGACCTACCTCGTATAGTTAGTGCGGGTGTTTGAGAATGGGCCACTTCTACCGTATCACCATTTTCCAACGTGGCAACTAGAACCATTCTAAGAACGAAATGGCGGTGTGATAGTGAGGGTTTCTTTTGGTTGATAGCTGATGAGAACTGAATTCTTTCATACCGTGCCACAGCTGCAACTTGGCCATCAGGATAAGTTCTCAATATGCTCGACGGAGAGCAGTTCAATCCAGATATATCTTGGAAAAATATTTGATTGAATGAGCATATTTTGGACTCATTACGAATATTAGAACTCTGCTTGATGATCTCATGACCAGGAATGGTTCCAGGGAGTGCACGGTAAATAGGAGGTGGAATCTGGGGACCCCGGTCCCGCTTAGCTGTGTGCTGCACCAAACCAATGGAGGTCCCGTCTTCACAACAAAGAGCCGCCAAGTAGAGTGAAAAATAGTGGATTTTTCGGAGCTTCAGGTCTTCGCCTGCTAGATGGAACTGGTTCTCTTGGAATACGTCCAAGTCTTGATTTTCGAATTCAAACGCACTCACTAAGGTGAAGTAGTTACGTTTATAGCCTATCCATTCTCCATCCACCAAATCAAAGCCCCGGTCAATTCGGGAAGTGATCACTGGATTCACATTGATGCTGAATGAGCCACTCCCGCTCATCACTATTTGTTTATTCCTAATGGTAGGTAAGAACTCCGGTCCCACCTTGAACTGATTTCCAGATCTGGGAGCAACTTTGCTCCGAGCCAAAGCGACACCGTTTTTTCTGTAGGGAGTCAGCTCGTATTCCAGATCGCTTGAGTGATCCATCCTTCTTCCTTTGAGACTGCTTACTTTCCTGAATTCCTTGTTACCCATGATCGAGTTTGTGGACTAGTTAAAATTGCAATTACAAATGCGACCATCTTGATTTTGGAACTGATACTGTGCGATGTGAGCATTGGAGATGAGTGTAGAGAAATTGTTT
Source organism: Suhomyces terraborum (assembly GCA_030582495.1). Classification (NCBI taxonomy): domain Eukaryota; kingdom Fungi; phylum Ascomycota; class Pichiomycetes; order Serinales; family Debaryomycetaceae; genus Suhomyces; species Suhomyces terraborum. The sequence goes on along the minus strand of JAKTXJ010000028.1, from coordinate 72,189 downwards.
ACTAGAAATGCTCAACAAGCGGGAGAACTCTACCAGTGTACTTAAATATGCTTGGCCCACCGAAAGTGTATATTTAGAAACATTGTAGCTCCTGATTCTCGAATAATTGATAACATTGCAACTAAATTGGTGGGAGCTAAACAGTAGAGTACTTCCTAAGAAAATTAGTCAAGATAATTTTTCACCTTTTCACAAAATTATCATTGAAATGTGATTTTCTTTCGGGAGATTATTATCAACCATAATAGATCGATCTTCTCGATGAAATGCTACTCTTGGAACGGGCTGAAATTTTTGACAGTTGCCAAATCGTTATGTTAGCCACGCTACTTGGGTGCAAATCTCGGCCATCGCACTACTGCTCATCACCAAAAAAAATTGACCCCATCACTCTACCTAATTCTCCAGAGTAGCCATCATGGGTAAGAAGGCAATCGATTCACGTATCCCGGCCCTCATCCGTAATGGAGTTCAGGAGAGGCAGAGAAGTTTCTTCTTTATCGTTGGTGACAAGGCTAGAAACCAGCTCCCCAACTTGCATTACTTGATGATGTCTGCCGACCTAAAGATGAACAAGTCTGTATTGTGGGCCTACAAGAAGAAGTTGTTGGGATTCACTTCTCATAGACAAAAGCGTGAGGCAAAGATCAAGAAGGATATCAAGAGAGGTGTCCGTGAGGTCAACGACCAAGATCCTTTTGAAGCCTTCATTTCTAACCAAAATATCAGGTATGTGTACTACAAAGAAACCGAAAAGATTTTGGGTAACACTTACGGTATGTTGATTTTGCAAGATTTTGAAGGCTTGACCCCCAATTTGTTGGCTAGAACCATTGAAACTGTCGAAGGTGGAGGTATCGTCGTGGTTTTGTTAAAATCGATGACTTCCTTGAAGCAGTTGTACACCATGTCCATGGATATCCATTCTCGTTATAGAACAGAAGCTCACAACGACGTTGTTGCACGTTTCAATGAAAGATTCTTGTTGTCATTGGGATCGTGTGAAAATTGTTTAGTTGTGGATGATGAACTTAATGTTTTACCTGTTTCTGGAGGTAAACATATCAAAGCTTTGCCTCCTAAGGATGACGATGAATTGACGCCAAAAGCTCAAGAATTAAAGGAATTGAAGGAATCCTTGAGTGATATTCAACCAGTTGGCTCTTTGGTCAATTTGGCTAGAACAGTTAACCAAGCACAAGCCATTTTAACATTTGTTGATGTTATATCCGAGAAGACGTTGAACTCCACCGTCACTTTGACTGCAGGAAGAGGTCGTGGTAAGTCTGCAGCTTTGGGTATTGCCATCGCTGCTGCCATTTCTCACGGCTACTCCAACATCTTCGTGACGTCGCCATCCCCAGAAAATTTAAAAACGTTGTTCGAATTCATCTTCAAGGGATTCGATGCTCTTGAATATACCGAGCACATGGACTACGATATTATCCAATCAACCAACCCATCCTTCAACAAAGCAGTGGTCAGAGTTGACATAAAGAGAGAACATCGTCAAACTATTCAATATATCTCGCCTAACGATTACCATGTGTTGGGACAAGCAGAGTTAGTGATTATTGATGAAGCCGCAGCAATTCCATTACCAATTGTCAAGAGATTGTTGGGACCATACTTGGTATTCATGTCTTCTACAATCAATGGTTATGAAGGTACAGGAAGATCGTTGTCATTAAAGTTGATCCAGCAGTTACGTACTCAATCCCAGCTGACAGGTAGAGTCGATACTGAAATCGTTTCCCGTGATAACAAGACTCATGAATCCGTTCCTACATCAAGATCTCTCAAGGAGATTGTCTTAGATGAACCTATCAGATATGCTCCTGGAGATCCAGTCGAAAAGTGGTTGAACAAATTGCTTTGTTTGGATGTTGGCTCTTTAAAAAACTCTAAGTTCTTGACAAAAGGAACCCCTCATCCATCAAAGTGTGAGTTATTCTATGTCAACAGAGATACTTTGTTCTCTTATCATCCAGTCTCGGAATCCTTCCTTCAAAAAATGATGTCTTTGTATGTTGCATCTCATTATAAAAATTCTCCAAATGATCTTCAATTGATGAGTGATGCTCCAGCACACCAGCTATATGTTTTGTTGCCTCCAATTGAAGAAGGTGACAACAGAATTCCTGATCCATTGTGTGTTATTCAATTGGCATTAGAAGGTGAAATTTCAAAGGAGTCAGTCAGAAACTCTCTTTCCAGAGGCCAAAGATCGGGTGGTGACTTGATCCCATGGTTGGTCTCTCAACAGTTCCAAGATGAAGAGTTTGCTTCTTTATCTGGTGGTAGAGTTGTCAGAATTGCCACCAACCCAGAGTACGCATCTATGGGGTATGGTTCTAGAGCTTTGGAACTTTTGCAAGATTACTTCCAGGGTAAGTTCACCAATATTAACGAATCGAACGATTTGAACGATCACACTCTCAAGAGAGTGAGTGATAAAGAGTTGGAACATGGATCCCTCAAGGATGAAATCAAATTGAGAGACGCAAAGTCTTTACCTCCATTATTATTAAAGCTTTCTGAAAAAGCTCCATACTACTTGCACTATTTGGGTGTGTCATACGGCTTAACTGCTCCATTACACAAATTCTGGAAGAGATCAGGATTTGTACCAGTGTACTTAAGACAAACAGCCAACGACTTGACGGGTGAACACACAATGGTGATGATCAATGTGTTGGAAGGTCGTGAAAACGTTTGGTTAAAGGAATTCTCCAAGGATTTCCATAAAAGATTCTTACAGCTCTTGTCCTACGAATTTAAAAAGTTCTCTGCTGTGCAATGTATGAACATCATCGAGGCTATTGAAGCTGGTGAAACTCAATCGGCTTCGAAGGAAATCTCCAAGACTGAACTTGACAATATCTTATCTCCATTTGATTTAAAGAGATTGGACTCATATGCGAACAACTTGCTTGACTACCACGTTATTGTCGACATGTTGCCATTGATCGCACAATTACATTTCTCCAAGAAGACTGGTTCTGATCTCAGTTTGTCTTCTATCCAATCTGCTATCTTGTTGGCTATTGGATTACAACATAAAGACATGGACGAGATCTCCAAGGAATTGAACTTACCATCTAATCAATCCATGGCAATGTTTGCAAAGATTGTCAGAAAATTCTCTGGTTTCTTTAGAAGAGTTTTGAGTAAAGCAATTGAAGACACCATGCCAGAAATCAAGGAAGATCATTTGAAAGAAATGGATGGTGAAGAAGTTGAACATATTGATTATGAACGTTTAGAGAAAGAATTGGCTGATGACTTGGACGAAGCTGGTGACGAAGCCATCAAAGAATTGCGTATGAAGCAAAAGGAGTTGATTAATGCAATTAACTTGGACAAGTATGCTATTGCCGGGGACGCAGATTGGGACGATGCCGAGGCTTCGGTGAAGAAAGCTGTGGACAAGAAGGGAGTGGTGAGTATCAAGAACAAGAACGCTAAGAGAAAAGCCACCGAGAGTGCAGAGGATATTTACCAGCACGAGATGAAAGAGGCTCTGAAAAAGCCAAAGAAGGGTAAGGGCAAATCCAGAAGATAGGATGTGTGTAACTTTATAATGCATTATTTGAAATAGTCTATAATTTGTTGTATCAGCCATGTAACCAATTGGACCAAGGTGGTTCCATCTTTATTGTCGAAGTCCAAGAATCCCAATTCTTCCCGCTTCTGGGTATTTATTGGTCCATTGACATCTTCACCTTCGAATAAATACTTATGGCTAGTCTCATAAGCAGGCCATACGATTTCATCGAAGTAATTTGGAGGGTCTACCCAGAAACCCTCTACTGTGTTGTAACCCTTTCTATTCTCACGACGAGATTTCAAGGTGATGTAAGGAGCGTGATAGAAAAGACAGACGTCGAAGAGTTCTATTATTTTTGGATCATGAAACAACATGAACCCATCCACCAAGACGATATGACGATTCTTTATAGGCTCCACGAGAGTTTTGAACTTTTCGATTTCATTGGCATCAAGATTCAAGTCAGCATCCAATTGTATAGAATGTAACTCTGGAATCTGCTTCTTTTCCCTAATTGACTTGATATGGTCCACAAATTTGGGGAAGTCAATTGCCTCTGGACAATCCCAGTTGAGCTCTCCTGTTTTGGAATCTATGGGTATATCTTTATCAGCGAAATAAAAGTCGTCAAGATGTATCACCGGGCAATTCGAGAGTAATTGTTGCAATGCCTTAGCAGCTGTGGTTTTTCCCGAGGAAGAAGGACCACCAAGGGCAATCAATGTGATGTCTCCCATTACTTGATAAAGATAAGTATCAGAGAAGATTTGGAACTTGGGGAGAAGAATGCGACCGCTGCTTACATAACATAATATCACCAAATTGATGGTAGATTTGTGCGGCACTGTGCTATCACAGGGTCCCCACAATAACAGGGTTGGTTTGAGTATCAGTAGAACTAATCGAATATAAAGACCAACCATAAGAAGTAAAAGTAGCAAATTGAGATAATCTGAGCTAATCACAAACACAAACTATGTATGGAGATAACTGATTAGCTTTGAGTCAGCATTCACGAGTCTACTGAAATTTGGCCAATTATTGTTTTGAGAGTTACTTCGTTGGGAATACTTTGAAAAGCCCTTTGGGCCCACGCCAGAATCTCCCAAAGAGAGAAAACGGAATCTGAAAACTTTGAAGAAAATACCAGAATAATTTCGCATGCAAGACCATGTCAATCACAGTCTAATACTGTAGATTTCCACTTATATTGATAAAAGAGACTGATCGATGTAGTGCGTGTGTCATTTGTGGTTCGCTATTATTTCCTGTGAGTTGTTCAAATTGGGAAGAACCTATATGGATGTCGAGCTTCATGTTGTTTCGATTTGCGAATAAGCTTCAAAGTACGAAGATCTTCGGTGGCTATTAAAGTCTAGGTAGCTCTTACCTCGATGTGGTCAAGGTACAATTTAGAACTAGTTTCAATCCTCAAGTATTACTCAATTTGGTATGAAGTCATGGAACAACCACTTTTTTGGCAGTCTTGGCCTCAAGAGTGGAATTAAACGTCAAATCAGGCAATTTAGCAATTCGATCTTCCATCGCTTCTATTATGTAGGTACTGCCAATCTGTCGAAAAATACTTCTTGAGATTGGGTTGCGGAGATAATGAGGAAAGAACAGTTAGATTCTTGGAAGAAAGAAAGAATTGAAGAATCGAAGAGCAAAAGTATGGATTAACTTGAAACCCAAGAGATTCTAAACCAAGAAACAACTTTACTCAGAACGTAAATTTCTTACCACCACATGTATTAATGGCCCTGGCCACTGTACAGAAGTTTCCTAGGGCTTGGTGGTTCTCACCCCGCCTATAGACTTGGGCTCAATTCTCCAATTGCCACGGTATACACCGTGCCTAGCAATATACCTACCTGCTATTATGGTAGTAGTGGTTCTTCAATACCATGGCTCTTAAGTGCTAACATTGTGCATGATGCATCTTTAACTCCGAGATATAAAAACGTTCACAAGATGAAATTTGAGATTATCATGACTGCAGGTTCTGGTCAACACACAAGCCCAAGTGCCGCAATGGAAAGCTATTGAGGGCTCTATTGAGAAAGGCAAAGTTCGAGGCCATTGGAAATGTATTGAAGTGGTCACCCGAACCACAAACCCATACGATCCTGCCTGGCTTTCCTACGGTGGATTTGCTTGCGAATTTCGCTAGATCCTATATGAGGTTAATGCTTGTCAGTGTGTTCTATTATGACATCTCTAAACTTGAGTGGGAAACGAATGAGCGGGGAATCTTGGCAAATTTCAGTAACGTTTCCTCATACTGCAATTCTGGAGAAAACCTGGGGTCAGGAAGAAGGTTTAAGAATAAAACAATCTGTGGAGGGAAGGGGTTGCATTGTATGGGATAAGGAACAATAAGTGCAATTTTAGGAGTAGAAATTAGTTATATTCATCCTTATGGGGTTTGTAGCAGTATCGGGATAGAGAATGGGGATTGAGGTCCAAGCTGAAGGAGCACAAGGTTGTGGTTGTGGTGTTTTGAGGTTCAGGAATCAAACTTGTCGAAGAAGATGGCAGGTTTGGGTTCAGTTTGTGGGGATTACTTGTTTTGTCAACATAACCACACCAAACAAAATATCGTTGAAATTCCAAACAGCGAATCAAGCGTGTCTAATACTACTCCCTTCAAAGGCCGATTAAACAATCTATGTCATGGGCATCTCATGTTACGGAATGTTTGAATATAGGAGCCATGTTTCATAGTTACTCCCAACATTACTGGCATAGTCGCACTGATTGTTGGGCATTTTGGCTATTGCGAGCAGGCACTATAGGCCAAGGCTGTCCAACATGACGCAATAATAATTAGGAGGTGAGACATTGGCCGGGCAAAACAGTCCCCAATAGGGCAGAGAAACCCCGGGGTAGCGTTTTAAGGCCAATCATACCATACAGCAAGGGAATTTGCTGCGGTACGTCAGATGATGGTTGTGAAGATCTTGCGGTAGCATGGCAATCTGTCATGGTAGTTTAGAATCATTTGTATTTTGAATTTGCCAATTTTACCATAGCTTTCACTCAAAACCCCGTAGCTTTCGAAAGTCACACAGCCCATAAAAAATAATGATAGTTTTCCCTATAGTGGTTCTGGTCGAGGTCTCACGGCAATTTTGTTATTGAACAACGCAATTAATTGTGGGAGCTAATAATAGCGATCAGATAGGTCGAGTATGGTCTTTACAGTACACTTGTCAGGAAACCGAGCCAAAGCCACTCCTGGAGTTTAATTAGAAGATGAGAAGGTCATTCTTCAGTCCAATTACGCTTTATAAGTCAGAAGGGATGTGCAGGGGTTGAGCAATGAGGTGAGAGCTACTTAAATTAGAGTATGGCAACACCACGCAATTGAATTACCAAGAGTAATTCGGGTTATACTTTTGGTGCATTAATACTTGAAGAGGCAGGCAGGAAGCAACCAGAGCAACACCATATCCTTCCTAGAGCTCTACAGCATGTACAAGTGGGAATAAATGATACCGGAGCCAGGCTTCACATTTGAGCAATTCACAACACTCACCAGTGTTCGGATTTAAGAAGAATCCACTCGTGGGACAATCCACCAAGCGGGTTGACACACAAATGGTATTGGTTTTGCAATAGTATGTGCTTGTTCCATTACAGAAGCTCCAGTGCCCTTTAGGTAGTTCAAATGATTTTTCGAAACGTTCAACAGATTTATCCGACCAATTGCCATGACATGAACTTGGAAGCGATGTTTGCCCTTGAACACCACGTAGCAGGAACTTACCAGTACTAAGTGGCATCAATGACTAAACCAGATAGCTGTAGCCAGGTCGATGTATCCAGCAAATTGCGTTCTAATTTCTATTGGTGACCACCCAGTAGCTACAAGAAGCATGAACTATTTCCCTCTCCTCAATTAATGCCTTTCTCAGAAGCTTTTCACCAATTTAGAGTTCGATAATTCCACGTTAGAGTGCATTAATTCCATGTTGGAGTGCCTTGATTCCATATTTGAGTGCATTTAGTCCACATTTGAAAGCCCTTTTCCTGAACTTAAAGGCGTAGAGGAACGGGCACTTCATTAACTTGAGGTCAGTATTCGCACCCAAGTCGCCCTGTTCCCACTGCCGCACCTTCCCTCTGTCTCGCCCCACCGCCCCGTTCGCCGAGACCAATTCCGGGGAAAAAACATTCTCCAGTGGAACGTCTCACCATTTCTTCTCCCCCTCTTCGTATCTGGAGATTGGCAGTCCCGTAAAAACAAACATCGAAGAAACCCAAACACCCAACACGGAGCATGTAATTAATCCGATCCCACCGCCGTTGCTAGCCATTGTGAGCAGCCAAAGAACCAATCGTCTATCGTCAACAGCCTGTAGCAACAGCTGTAGACAACAGCTGTAGTGTATAGTAAATAGCTAGTAGTGGACACTCAATAGCAAATGCGCCATAGTCAATAGCCAGTAGTCAATACAAAGCCTAATACGCAATAACCATTCCCACCGGGCCCAATAGTGGAGATCCCCACTATTTTCCTCCCCTGCTCGCAATTCTTGTGCCATCTGATTCCTTCCAATGAACACCACTAGTGGCCTGAGACGGACTTCCACGGCGGTGGCAGAAGTAGCACTCCAGAGTTCCTGGTTGCGCTCTGGCACTCGTTCTAGTACAACGTGGAGACCAGGACATTGTTGTTGTGCCTGACGGTGGAAAATAACGGGCGTTGGTGGCAGGAATCAAAGGGATTGAATGGGCCTCCCAACAATTGAGTTTCGCAGGCGTGAGCTATGGCACTCTATTCCTTTTGCAGTAATTCCGAGTGCACCGTATGTGCGCAGAGGAACAAAGGGGTGGTGCGAGGATCTATACGCTGGAGCCGCTTCCCAGCGCACGGGAGGGGGGGAACATTATTCGAATCAGGACGACAAACACAACGGCAACTCAAACCACCTCCACTGCTATAGCCTCTTACAGTATTGGAATTGGAACAGCTACAAGTGCAATCACAGTTGCAGCTAAACCTGCAACTACAACCGAGCGCAGTGCGCACCACAACACGCCCCAAATCGCACCAGCACTAAAATCACCAACGATCCACTAAAAGCTCCGGGCAGTGCCGTGTTCGCCTCCAACGAAAGGCACCACACATTCTGCCTCCTGGCTCCTGCTCGCCCATGCGAGCAGTGTGTTTGGAGCAGTAGACAGGCACCAATCCCTGGTGAATCCCTCACTGCAGCGTAGGGCTTCTCCCTGGCATCAACAATTTCCTAATGCGGACTGTTCCATCTATGCCTAAAACTGCTAATGCAGACGTGCGTGGCGCATAACCTAACATTGCCTGTTTAGGAAGTGTTCACCATGATCGGAGATTGTGATATCTTGCCCGTGATGCTGTCGACGTTGGCAGTAATTTGGAACACAAATATGTTCCGAAACTGGCCTCCGGTATAAATAATACCAATCGGCACATGTGGCCGTCCTACTCCTAGGTCAAGTCCCCCCACTTCCCCGTAATAACAAGGGTATCTGTCTTCGAACGTCTCGACTGCCCTACGTCCCTACCATCGTCCTTCTTCTACTCCTAGAACCCACAAGTTGCATCTCCCATTGATAGGCTCGCCTTTCCCACTGAATATTTGGTCCAAGTGATTCACCCCCTGTCCTTCGTTTATGTCTGAGGAGAAGCTTCTGTCCTCCGTTTCTTATGTCCAAGATTTCCAACTTGTTGTCAGTAATCAATCTCATGAACGATAAACCAGTCAAGGACCTGGAAATGTCGTCTCCGTCCATGCAGCCCAAGAGTTTCAACAGCCCCGAATACTTGACCAACGGCTCCAGAACCAGCCCGGTGTCCCCGGTGCTGGAGCCCAAACAGCTTGTGAAAACGGAGCAGGATGTTCGTTCGTCTTCTAAGTCCTCTCCCTCCAACAAGGAGTTTCTCAATACCCTCAAAACCTTTAATATCGACCGCTCGCGGTACAACCACTACGGCTACCAATCTCTGATGTCTTCTCAGCAACTCGACAAGATCGTCCACGAGTCCAAGAAGTCCGTGACTCCCCCTAGTTCCAACAAGCTCATCATCGACGAGAAGATCTCGGAGATCTTGGGCATTCCCACCCAAACCTTGGACGAGGAAGAGATCTGGCCCTACAACACCGAGACCTTGAACGATATCCTCAAGTACAAGATCGAGCAGGAGAAGACCCGTCAGGAAACCATCAAGAAGGAGTTCGGCGACACCGCCATCGAGCTCTTGAAGGTGGCCAAGTCCATGAACATCAACGGCGACTTGATTCCGCTCCTCTTTGTCTCTCCTTCGTTCACCATTAATGATTTGAAGGAGACGATCCTGAGATTGCGCAAGGATCCTGAGGACCTCATCCACAACATTCTCAAGCAAAATAGAGAGGCCCCCTCGGAGATCTCCAAGACCTCAGCTCCAACCCCTCCCAAGAGAAAGTACTCTGATACCCAATTGCCCTCTTTCTCAGAAACCGCAGAAAGCATAAAGCATATCATATCCCCCTTGCGCTCGCCTAATAAACTGCCTGTGTCTACGCATCGCCGGGTGGTTTCTGAGGGCAGTGATGTGGCTAATCGTTCCACCACCACCACTTCCTCGCAAACCGCCACTACGTCGCCTCCCACCTACCAACTCCCATTGCCACCAGCAAGCCACCCATCCCAGCATCGCCTGCAACAGCACCTGCCCCAGCTTCCTCCCCAAACCGTGGTGTACCCAGTGTACTACAGTCCTGACCCCTCGCACCAGGGAAGCTCGGGGACTTATGCCCACCCAATGCCACCACCACCAGGAAAGCATCAGCCCCAACCACAGGGCCAGCCCCAAACACAGGGCCAAGACCCACAGTCCAAAGCTTTGGGCTCTCCATACTTGCAAAAGTACCCCAACTCGGTGGTGTACGAAGGTCCTCAATACGGACCTGGTGGCCCTGGGTATGTGTCGCAGCCCCAATACCTGTACTTCGTACCATCTTCCAACTCCCCTGGTGGGCCTCCTTCGCAGTACGTGGTACAAGTTCCCCCTGCGGTGGGAATGGTGGTCCCCCACCACGCACTGGTACCACAGCACCAATTTGCATCTGACTCTCACACTAGATCGTCTCCTAATGAGGACACCAGTCCTTTCAAGAAGCAGAAATCGTCTACCAAGACAAACAACATCAACTTCATGATCACTACCCCCAAGAACCCCCCAGCACGCAAGTACAACAATCCTCATAAGGATAAATAATTCAATTCACTATGTATATTACTTTGGAGTTATTATAGAACATACACAACAACATGAGCAAATTCTGTAGAAATTAGGAATAAGCACCAAAACCAGCCACAGATATCACCAAGTGGCAGAAGTGACATGAGCACCAGAATCGGATGTCAGGGACAAGCAGAATCGGATGTCAGGGACAAATGCCGTGGCCAAAGCCCTGGATTCGCAACTTTCGGAAGACTTCTGGCCCAAATCGTACCACGGTGGCATCGCAATTCCACCGCCATCGAGGGGTGGCCCCACTCCCCTCTGACTAGATCGTTCTGGCTGGAATATCAACAGCCCATCCCTTGAGCTGGTGAGGATAATAGCGTGGAATGGAATTTTCCACCTGGCTATTATTCCCTGATGCCCTCAACAGGAAATTTTGGTCCAAGGGATAAACCGGCTGTTATTCTTTCCAACCTACGATCTGAAATTCAGGTGTGCCTACGTCTATGCCGATTCTCTGCCGATTCGTTGCCGTGACGAGTGCCGTTGGTTTGCAAGTTCCAAGCCTGGTGGTGGTGTCTTGCAGTGTTGCATCTCGATTTGCATCAAAATCACATGCTCGCAGGCGATAGCTGCAAATGGGCCTTTTCCCGATTAGGCCAGCGGACCCAGAACTTTGCCTGTTTGGGAAATGTGATGATCCGCTGCGCATGCAGCATGGTTCTATTGTGCAAATATGTCTATTGTGCAGCTAGTCTTGCTATACCGGTAACCCAGTCAATCCATGTTGACCTGGCGTGCTTAAGGTTGTATGTCTCAAGGAGCCCTACAAAGGTTCAAATAACCTCTGGCTTGAACTATTATATCGAAAAACCACCTCCCCTCGCTTGCTTATTCCTAATTGTAGACGAGATCCGCTGGTTTCGCTCCTTTCGTGTCTGTTGGGACCAAATTGTTGTGCTTTGAGTTAGTAGCTCGTTTCACGTTTGTCAGATGCTTCGATAAGATCGGAATCAGGTCGTATGTGAATCCCCCCTAGCGACCCCTTATTCTGAGGAGGGGATGGTGTGAGTTCTTACGTAGAGTTAAAGTGCTTTAGCCTTGCGAGAAGTGCAAGGCTGAGCTCCCCATGGGTATGGAATACTTTAAACCTCAGTTTTCTGAGCTGGGCGATACTAGAAACGGATCCTGAATACTTGTTTGAGTAGAACCTGGAATCGACCGTGGAATTGGAACAGCTGCTACGATCAGGTGGTAGTGCGCGGACCGGAGGTCTGGACTACGTCCACCTTAGTTACAACCAACCAGCAGCTTGGCTAGCTACTAAAATTTTTCACTTCCTCGGCTTGTTTTCACCGATTGCCAGAAGAATGTATAGGCAAATGTATAAGGTCATCTCTTTTTTTAGGAACAGGGCCACAGTTTCTCTGCTTGTAGATTGTGCCATAAATTTCCATCGAATCGGTAATGGACCTGCATGAGCCGATGAGTTCCCGAGACCGAGGTTAAATGAACATCCAACCATATTAAACGAAAGACATATATTTAGAGTAACATTGGTTCCTTAAAGAAGGCACCATCTCAAAGCTCCGCCACTGAAATGTTGTTGTGGCTAGCTTTGAATTAGACTACCCCTCCTCAGACTTCACATGTTTTGACCCCTCCATTACCTTCGCTTAAGCTTATCATACGCTGTACTGGTAAATATTAAGAACCACAAGAAGTGCATAGGCAAAGGATATTTTTTGTAGTAATTTTCGAAAGTACCTCACAATATTATCGGAACTACTGCATTGACTATATTCGAAAGACTCACAAACATGCAAAGACGTTTGTGGTAATGCTTGGTCTAAGTGCGGTTTGAAGTATGTGGAAAATACTTTGGCAAGTTCGCTCTCTCGGAATAATTACAAACTTCGAAGAGGTTGAGTGTCAATACATAATTATCAACTATACAAAACTGACTCCGATGACCATCGATAAGAGCCAACCTTATTACATGCATATACGTTTGCTCAAACATGCACATGATTCCATCTCAGGTTACACATTAATGGGGAAGATGATACAGATAAGACAAAGCTAAGTAGGATTGAGCATATGAATATTTGCTAGTCAACAGGCTGTGATAAGGGATAAAAAAGCTGATGAGTACTGAGTGATTTCCACAAATATTACTTCTTTGGAATATTTCAATTGCAAGGCACCATTGAATTACTTTGTTGACGGTAGTGGTTCGGCTGATCCTTATAGGAAGAGCGTATCCAACTAGATGATTAGTGGTCTTGCTTCACAGCGTATACTAAAGTATATATGGTGATCTATTCTGTTTCAAATAAAATTTTATAACTTCAAAGAAGCTCAAATTGAAGTTAAATCGGTACAATCAATCAGAGATTCGATAAGCAATACGAATGAAAGCACTTTGTTTTGTTTCGATTGCAACAGGTGTTATCCATAAAAAATAACAGCATGTTACGAGGTAAGGTAATAGTATTGTTTCTCTATCCACAACCTGACTACAAGTTAAGCCAAAACTCATTCTACAATTCGATAGAGAGGTTGACCTCAAGTTTTGTTTGAATGGCAATTGCAATCAGTACATCATCTACTTTAAACTCCCCATCAAATTTCCTACTAGCATAGGATCATGTATTATGATCTTTTATTCTAGTTTTTCTTTTCGTTTCTTTGCAGAGAATGCAACTAGATTTAGAGCAGGCATTACTGGCGAAAAGTTTGAAAACGCATTTCTCTCTCCAAAAAATATCACTAGTTCGCTTCCTCGCGACAACGTGGCTCGCTACCACCAACACCATGGTATATCGACAAATATTGACATATTATATCATTTCCGGGAATTGTATTCCGAAAGGAATGTTTCAATCGTCAAACTCTTGCCGAGTTGATAGAAGTAGTATCTTGTTTACCCTCACAACGGTTGGTCTGATCATGTACATAATTTCTCCCAATTTTGCTCAAACTAAGACCTCATGACAATAGCTTATGTAAAAGACAGTCTTATCCCGTGCCCCTCTCTCATTTAGTTAGTCCACAAAAGCACACACGGTTTTCAAACGGTGACCACATTTCTTACAGTAGGGTATAGACAGGAGAACACATTTAAGGTGAATAAGAACTGATTGATTAAGTTCATCGATTCTTATTCCGGAAACTACGTCAGTCACCCTTTTATTTTTGTCGGGGATTAGCCCATTGGAAGAAGTATGCGATGGGCCCACACTGCAGTTGAAAGAGCAAATGGAACCCTGGTCTCGGTATTGCTCTTTCCACCTGGATACACCGCACCGATGATCATCCCAGTACCAAAATACAGTAAAATGTATTGCGGAAGTAACAGCTGAACGACCTTAGCTTTGAGTCTTATCCTTCGCTGCCCTCGGCTCTTCATGTGTCAAACTCCGATGTGTCAAACTTCCAAGTCTCCACATTTCTTATCTTCTCACTCGCCGAAAAATACTACTGGCTCATCGTATGCCGGTGATAGTGTCGCAACAAGACGTTTCTCGGATCTCAATATTATAGCAATAAGCCCAACGATCCTAACTCTGTGAAATCCCGAGCCTGCGTAATTCGTGGCTTACAAATTAATGGATATTTCTCTTCATCTATCGCATGGATGTCCAAATCACTAGTGCTGACCTGAGGCATGCTCACCAAACAGAAGTGGAGCTGACGTCCTCGTCGGTGAGACCTTCGTTATCTCCACCAGAGCACGGAAATGTGAACAATGTTACTCCAGACGATGCTTTGTACGAAGCGTCCGACCAGGTCTCGCAACTGTCATCATCATCACCACCATCAACCACTCCTCCATTCACCATATTCCAGCTGTATGAACGGCTCGTCTTGATGCTCATCTTGTCAATGTTGGGGTTCTGTAGTGCCATATCCAGTCCAATCTACTTCCCGGCATTGCCCACCTTGACGAAGTACTTCGGAGTGTCATCCTCGGACATCAACCTCTCGGTGGTGGCTTACCTCTTGTCCCAGGGTCTTTTTCCCACGATTGTGGGGAACTTTGCGGATTCCATAGGTATCAGGCCGGTGTTGCTATGCTGTACGTTGGTATTCACTGCAGCTTGTGTTGCCCTCTCCCAAACCAACGTTTACTGGCTCTTTGCGGTGTTGAGAACTGTTCAGGCCGGAGGAATTGCTCCGGCTATCGCAGTGTCTGCTGGAGTCTCTGGGGACGTATGTACAGCGCAGAACAGAGGCGGTTTTGTGGGAACAGTCTCGGGAATACAGTTGATGGGGAATGGATTCGGGGGTATCATTGGTGCGGCTCTTTTGTATGGGTTCGATACTTGGAGGTCTATCTTTGTCTTCCTTGCTATCTGTGGAGGGCTCACTCTTTTGGTGTCGCTTTTTTTCTTGCCTGAGACTTCAAGACTGGTGGTGGGAAATGGATCGATCATTCCCAAGAATCCGGTGTACCGGCTGATGATGATGGTGTTCCCTCACTTCCGTAGCCAGCTCAACAACGACTATTCCACCCTTAATCCCGCCCAACCGTTTGACATTCTCACACCATTGAAAATCTTAGTTACGCCCAAAGTTATTTGCACCCTATTACCGTCCGGTCTCCATTTCACGGCTTGGACCATGGCTCTCACGTCACTCGGAACCGAAATGCAGTCTCGCTACAAATACTCGGTGATCCATTCGGGCTTGATGTTTCTCCCCCAGGGTGTAGCTTGCTTGGTTTCTTCCATTTTGACTGGCCGTCTTCTCAATTACTACTACAACCTCCGCCGCGCACAGTATGAAGCGAAGTACGGCCACCTAAACTCGCAGTGTCGCCCACAGTTCAATCTCCTAAGAACAAGACTCGATCTCTGCATCATTCCAGCACTGCTGATGGTGATTGGCTTGGTGATCTTTGGATGGTGCCTCCAGTACCGCCAGGACGCTATTTCTGTGCTAATATCATCTAGTCTTATTTCGCTTTCGGCAGTTTCAATCATGGCCATCACCACCACCACGCTCGTGGACCTATTTCCTGGCCAGAGCACATCCTCCATCAGTTGCTTGAACCTCATGAGGTGTTGGTTGGCAGCTCTCGGCACTGGAGTACTCGATAAGATCATCGTGGCCATAGGGCTTGGGGGCTGCTACACTCTTGTGGCAGGTCTCTGTTTTGCTAGTGACTTTTTGCTTGTGGCATTGCTTTTCAAGTTTGAAAAGTCTCCCAGCGAGATTCCCCAAGTCCAGGTGTTCACGCAGGAGAACCACTCCGAGAAGAAACCACAATAGGAGATCAACAGCATTGATAGCATAATTAGAATAGAGAGCATAGATTTTATAACGAACATAACGAGAGTAAAGGGCATAAAGTGTGTCAGTCCGTAAAGAGCATAACGATCGAAAGGATCATGACGATTATGTTAGGCATAACGATCTTATTGAGTAAAACGACCATTTCGAGCATAACTATCATGAGAATAATGATCTAACGAGTGTAACGGGCAGTTCGTGGCACCTCCTGGAGAATCTTGAGTCTTGGCGAGAGTGTGCTGCGATGCGCGACGGACGGAGTTTCTTGGTGACAATCTGTACACCACGACGGTGCGACCACCAAATCAAGAGTGTAGTGAGAATGCCGTGTGGACAATTTGTCCCAACCAAGGTAATGATTCGGAACCAGGAGCTCCTTCCTAATTTCCGGGAAGCAAAATAAATCTACAAAGAAACAGCTGGGCATAATTATTATTCGCAGCCCTGTCACATCACAGGACCTCGCTAGTCCCACCAAGTCTCGCTAGCTCAGATTACGAAGCTCAGGTTCTCATGTCCAATTTCACCGCCATCAGAGGTTTCGCATCAGGCGAAACATCACTACTTCTCACTAGAACTGTTGATCTCTATAGACTGACATTCTTATCCACCTACACAAAATTCCACTGCAGGATCCAAATCTCTACTAGACGATTGTGAGGCTGCGGACAGATCTGAATTCCAGATCCGCCTTCATTTTGCACTCTTAAGCCCGATTTCCATTTTTCACCCTTTGAGGTCTATTTCCACCCTTTGATCTTGCATTCCATCACCATTTGAGCTTGCACTCCAAAGTTCTCCGTGCGGGCTGGGTGCAAGCATGAATGATGCCGGATTTCAATAACGGAAGGTTGAAAAATCTCCCTACCTATGGTTGCAGCATGGTTGCATCGCGAACAAGAGGTCTGAAATACGGCACTTGGTTGTTCAAGCACTGACACCTCCTTGTTTCTCTTGTTCCAGATATTCCGATGGTTCCCCACTAGTCATATCGCCCATAGTCGCTAATCTCCATAATAGATATTTACGCTTTGGTGGACTATCCTTGCTGGACTCTATAACCCTGCTCTCCAATTATGTTACCAATTGTAGATTATTCCTCGCGCGTTCCCTCCCACGTCTGCATATCACAATAAACCTTCGAAGTTTTCCCTAATTGATTTTTTCCGCATTGGGTGCAAATTCTTTTCATTCTCTGGCTGCGAACAATAGGATCTCACAATTGGAACAATCAGACAATCAAATATCAAAGTGGGCACTGTGGTCAGTGGTGTTACCAGGCAAAGGCCCAAAATCAAATAAAAGCACTTCATATCCCTCCTCCATGAGCAGTTACCTAACCACGTTTTGAGGTGTTCTTCTACTAATCTATCATGAGAAACACACCCGTGCTTCCTCTGGCCACCCACAAACGGTGGTCCATCATCGAGCTGGGCCTGATGCCTATGGTGGTGGATACCTCGCACGATAAAGCTCACTTCAGACACTCGTCGTATGTGTCGGACAAGGACTTCGAGGATATGGTGATCACCATGAGTTCCAGCTCCACCTTCTCGTCCCGGGACCTCGAGCCATCGTATCCTTACTCAATCTTGACCGACACAGAAAAGTACTTCATGGTGGCTTTGTTGAGTGGTTCCGGAATATGGTCCACCCTCTCGACCTCCATCTATTTCCCAGCTTTGCCAGTAATCGCAGAGCAATTCCACGTCACCACCGACCAAGTCAACATCTCGGTGGTGGCCTACTTGTTGTTCCAGGGAGTTTGTCCTACTTTGGTGGCCACCATTTCCGACCGTTATGGCAGAAGGCCCTCCGTGTTGGGATGTCTCGTGGCGTACGCTGGAGTCTGTGTGGCTATTTCTCAAACCAACAAGTACTGGCTTTTGGCCTTCTTGCGATGCTTACAGGCTGGTTCTATTGCATCGTTGATCTCTGTGTCCTCTGGAGTCATCGGGGACATGGTTACATCGGAAAGAAGAGGCAAGTTTGTGGGCTTGGTTTCGGGATTTCAGCTTTTGGCTCAAGGATTCGGGGCCCTCTTGGGTGCAGTGATCGTGACTCGCTGGGGCTGGAGAGGAATCTTTCTGTTCCTCGCCATAGGTAGTGGGATTGTGGCCCTAGTGGCCCTTTTCACGTTACCAGAGACCAACCGGTCGTTGGTAGGAAACATGTCCATTACGCCCGACTACATATGGAACTCTCTGCCAGTGTTGTTGCTTCCACATGTTTCAAACAGAATGACTAACGACTGGGACACCAAGATGCCTGTAGGTCCCGTCAATGTGTTTGGGTCCTGGAAGATCATCGCACAGAAAGAGGTGTTTTTCGCATTATTACCGGGAAGTTTTCAATTCACCGCATGGACAATGTCTTTGACCACGCTATCCACCAATCTCCAGGCCGACTACAACTTCACCACCATGCACGTAGGTTGGTGCTACCTTGCTCCAGGTCTCGGAACGTTGGTTGGCGCCATTGCTACAGGCCGTATCCTCGATAAGCTCTACGAATATCGCAAGGCTCAGTACGACTACAAGTACACCCTGGTTCCGGAACACGAGCGGCCAAAATTCGACATCTTGCGAGCAAGACTCGACTTCGCCGTAATCCCCTCGATGCTCTTGATAGCAGCTTGTGTGGTGTTCGGATGGTGTCTTCAAAAACAGACCCATATCGCTCCCATATTGATCTCGTTGTTCATCATCTCAAGCTGTGTGGTGTCGTTCTTGAGTGCCTCTACCACGTTGCTTATTGACATGTTTCCAGCGCAGGGTTCCGCAGCCACCAGCTGTATGAATTTACTGAGGTGTTGGGTGGCAGCGATCGGAGTGGGAGTGCTACAAAAAATGGTAGATGCCCTTGGAGAGGGTGGTACCTATACATTGATGGCGGGTTTATGCTTCCTCAGTGGGTTATCGTTGGTTTGGGTTGTGCAAACCAAAAAATAGAACAACTGTGACCAGCTTCGTGGTAAGTCTGGAAGAGTTGTGTTTTACAGTTTACGATTAATGATTAAAGTTATAGTTCTACTTCCATATTTTAGTTTGAAGGTTATAGTTTATTTCTGAAAGATGTAGTTGAATTATAGTACGCAACACTGGTATTTTTCTACTGACTGGTTATGGACTAGCAGAGTTACTTCTTGTTTGGGACTAGCAGAGTTTCTTCTGGTTTGGGGGCTCGTGAGCTAGCCGAGTGCGCTTGATTTTCGTAGCTTTATTCTCAGGCACGAGTTACGATGTAGGAGGTGGACATACATGCTTTGTTGTTGTCTGGAATTTAGTTCTCATTTCATCGTACATTAAATATCAGTTGTGGTTCATATTCCGAACTATCTTAACTGGACTCTTGAATATGTTCTTTATGCCGATAGTATCAAATTTGTGGTTGGTTTTCAATTAATTTCAGTCTTGATGGACAATTATCGTAGTCCAAGGTGTTTTGCTTCTCCGCAAGATGTCCTCGAGAAGTTCTCGAGGTTTCCTCAGTGCCACAGTTCTATCGATGCGTATATAATAAGGAAATAAGAACTATACAATACCCAAGACTAGTCTCATGAACAATGAGCAAGGAGCAAAAAGCCAGAATATATAAATCTATTGAGAAGCACATTGGACACCTGGACCACCTTGGGCACCCTCTTCATCCTCAGAGTCATAAGCATCACGTCTGTTGGTAGATTGGTGCTTGTATGGGTCGACATCAACCAATTCAACCTCGTCAACCTCAGCACCCTTTGGAATGGTGACCTTGGTTCTTGGTGGCAAAATGGATTCCAATAATTTCAACTTATCCTCGTTGGCAAAGTGGTTTTCTGGGAACTTGACAGTGAACTTGACAAAGAGGTGACCTTTACCACCTTGTCTATAAATTGGCATACCTTGGTTCTCGATCACCTTGGTAGCACCTGGGGAAATGACCTCTCCTGGGAGAATTTCAACCTTGATATAGTCACCAGAGACGTGCTTGAATGCAATCTCACCTCCGGCAAGAGCAGTCAACAAATCAACGTCAGCTTCGTAGAACAAGTCGTTACCCTTTCTGTTGAATGTGTCATGTGGCTTCTCGTCAACGACGAAAACAACATCACCAGGGGTAATACCTGGCTCTTGGTCACCCTCACCACTGAAAACAATTCTTTGACCATCCTTCATACCTGGATCAATGTGGACTTGCAAGATCTTACGCTCGGTTTGAGTCTTCTTACCCTTACAAGTGGTACATCTGTCCTTGGCATCGCAAATGTCACCAGATCCTTGACAGGTCTCACATACAGTTTGGAATCTTTGAATCATTGGACCCATTTGTCTGGTGACAAATCTCATACCGTTACCGTTACAGGCGGTACACTTCTTAACCTTTCCTTCTTTACCTCCTAAACCATTACAACCCTTACACAAAATGGTCTTGTTGAGCGCCAACTTGGCAACACGACCCTTGTATAATTCTTCCAAGGTACATGATATGGAGTGCTTGATATCCTTTCCTCTGGTAGGACGTTGAGGGCCACCGCCACCCATTCCTCCGAATCCTCCTCCGAAGAATTGAGAGAAGATGTCTTCGGCTCCCATACCTCCCATACCACCTTGACCAGACAAACCTTCCTCACCATAGTTGTCGTAAACCTCTCTCTTTTGCTCATCGGACAAGATCTCGTAAGCGTGGGAAATCTCCTTGAACTTCTCGGCAGCTTCTGGAGATGGGTTCTTATCAGGATGGTACTTCAAAGCAGCTTTTCTATAAGCTTTCTTCAATTCATTGTCTCCAGCAGAAGGAGAGACCCCCAAAGCGTCGTAAAATTTGGTATCCTTCACCATGTTGTATTGATAACAAGTGTTTTGGGTGTTAGTTTCCAGAAGTAACGGTGATTTATAACAGTATCTTTTTTTTTCCTTAAGGCTTCGCTGAAATTCTTCGACCTTCTAACGCACGTGAGCGCGCGCATGTGACGGAATATCGAAGCCCACTATAAAGACAGGCAGGCACAATAAACGTATCTTCCCGTGAGGTAGTTCTATGTAGGTCTAGATGGTAAAAAGCAGCCTAACCCACATGCTCGACGACTTCACTAGTAAGCTTGCCATTCTTGATCGTGTGCTTGAACTGTTCAGGAACTGCTAACTCCGCGTAGTCGTCGTCTTGTGGAACATTGATGTTTAAAGCAGTAGTACTGCTGGTGAAGATCTGGGTATCAGCATCCACACTTGCCTTTGAGAGGTAAATACTACCTTCATCTGACTTGTCGATGCTGATCAATGGAACCACTCCTGTAACCTGTAAGCCAAACTTGAAAGACTTGATAATATCAACACCCGAGATCAAGGAATCAACCACAACACCAGTGCTCTTGGTTTCTGAAATGGAGATTGCATTTGCCTTACCTTTGATTTGAATGGTCACACCTTGACAATTTCCGATGTAGATAGATTGATGCATCTCTGCCTCGATGATAATTGGGTTGGTTCCAGAAATATCAGTCTCGGTGAAGTTTTCAATAATCCATTTGGTACCGTCAACCAATGATTTGTTAGCTGGCTTCTTCTTTGGTTGTTCTTTCGAGGACAAACTAGAAGGTTTCTTTGGTGGAGCTGGCTTGTTCGAAGCAGGAACGGTTGACTGGTTTCTCAAAGCTGGGTTCTTGTGTGTCATTTCGGATTTATCGACCTTCTTAAGTCCGGAGGTGATATTTTCACCCTTGTTCAAATCAGCGAAAACCGCATTCATACCACCTTCAGGCTTGCTGGATTCTTCGAAAAGATTGGCTGGAGGAGGAGGAGGTGGTGGTGGTGGTGGTGGTGCACCTCCAGATACTGATGGAGAGGCAGATTTTGAACCCTTCACAATATCATATGCCTCTTGGATTGGTTTACCATTGGCATTCCAAGATGGGCCGGTAGTATGGAATTCTTTGACGTGAGTCTTAAGCTCATCGAACAAACCCAAGAACTTCTTCACCCATTCGACGTGCTTAGGATCCTTGTCCTTAAACTCCTTCAACACTCTATCTGACCAGAACTTAGCACTGTCCTTGAATTCTGGAATCAATGAAACTGGGATTTCAGAGACGATCCATCCCAATACGGGAGAACCTTCAGAGATAGTGTTCAAGTGATTGAATACTGGAGATCTTCTGTTTTGGTCTTTGATTTCAATGATTTGGCTAATCTTCTCATTGATTGGATTCAAAAGCTCTAAGAAAGTTGGGTCGCTCAACTCTGGCTTCTTGGCTATCGCAACCACCTTCAAGAAGTCTACTTGAGCAGTGAACGCAGCCTTCAAGAGTTGAGCGGCTTGGTCCACCAATGGATCGATCTCCTTCGATTGAGCGACAAATGGGAAAACCAGATCATTGAGGTAGTTCTCAAACGAGACAACAGATTTGGAAGTTTGGGGCTCCTTCAAATTGGCTGGCTTGGACGAATTGGTTGATGCAACTCCAAGATCGTTGGTTTCAACAGATTTAGCGCCGGCGTCTGCTTGCTTGGAACCAGCACCGTCAAACTTGTTCTTGGTGGCTTCCTGCTGAAAAATGGTGATATCCTCCAAACGAGAGGTTGCGGCTTCCAACCTCTTGAGGATGGTTACAATGTTGTAGCCTTGTACGTTGAATTGATTGTTTTCGTCGGCAGACATGACTTTGGTGGTTGCCCCTTTCGCATTCAGTAGAAGTTATAGTGGTGGTTATATAATTACGTAAGGTCGAAAGTGTTTGAGAGCTCAAGCACGACCTTCACCAAAGTCAACCTTCAAGTTTCCAACATCAGACCTCAACATCACACATGGCTCCAGCCAAAGTCAAAAACGAAGGGCCCACGTACCCTCCTCAAGAGGTGAATTACCTCAAGGAAACAACGGCGCCCGTTGTAGCCGAACCTTTTTACACAAACTATCAAGAGAACGTCCCTATAGCGTTCGACATTGGGAGCTCATCTTTCAAAGCCGGTCTTACCAACTTCAGCGATCCATGTAATGTATTTCCTTCCGTGATGGCCCGCTACCGGTACAGAAAGAAGCCGGTCACCGTCACCATCGTCGGAAATGATGTTTACCGTGATCCGTTGCTCAAGACATCAATTCGTTCTCCTTTTGATGGCCCGCTAATCACTAACTGGGACTACATTGAGTCAATGTTGGACTACTCTCTCGAACACTTGGGTGTCGAAAGCTCCGATGGCAGTTTGAACAATCCAATTATCATGACAGAGCCCGTGGGATGTCCCTTGAGTCAAAGAACAAACATGTACGAATTGCTCTTTGAAGCGTATCAAGCACCCAAAGTTGCATTTGGTATTGATTCGCTTTTCTCATACTATTACAATTCAACACCGGGTTCCGATGGGTTGGTCATTGGTACTGGCCACGAACTGACGCATGTCATCCCAGTGATTGGTGGAAGGGGAGTCCTTCTGCAAACTAAGAGAATCGACTGGGGCGGAAATCTGGCACAACAATATCTCTCGCGATTATTGGGTATGAAGTATCCATACTTTCCAACAAAGCTCAGTGCTGACCACACCACCAACTTATTCAAAGATTTCTGCTATATTCTGGAGAACTATAACGACGAGCTCAGGGTTTGTCTCGATATCAATAACTTGGAAGAAACAGACGTCGTGGTACAGGCTCCTGTGGATTTGAGCTTACATACCGTTAAGAAAAAGTCAGAGGAAGAAATTGCAAAACAATTGCAAAGGAAACGTGAACAAGGAAGAAGATTGCAAGAACAACAACAACAAAAAAGACTTGAAAAGAGAATTCAAAAGCAAGAGGAACTTGATTATTATTCCAAACTCCGGGATGACATCTCCAAGTTAGCTAAGCAAGACCAATTGAATAGAGTAGTTGATGAAGGTTTCGAAGATTTGTCTGAGTTCCACAAGTACATAAAGAATTTGGAAAAGGCTCTCAAAATCAAAGATGAAGACGAAGATGATACTCCAACTGATCCAGCAACCGCATGGCCTTTGGTGGACATTCCTGATGATCAATTGAATGATGAACAAATAAAGGAGAAGAGAAAGCAAAAGTTACTCAAGGGAAATTATGAGGCTCGTGAAAGAAACAAGGAGATCCAAAGACAGGAAGAAGAAGCTAAGCTCCAACGCGAAAAGGAGGAGATCGAATGGCGTGAAAGAGACTTGGAAGACTGGTCTGACTCCAAGAGAATGAAGGTCGCTAAACTTATCAGTCAACACTTGGAGAAGACCAAGTTGTTAAATTCCTTCAAGGATAGAAAATCTATGGCAGCACAACAGAGAATGAAAAACATAACTGATTTAGCTAACGACCAAGCAGTTGGTGCATCAGGAAATACAAGCAACCGTAAGAGGAGAAGAAATGTGAATACAACTATTGACAATGATCCAACCGATACTTTCGGAGCCAATGATGAAGATTGGGGTGTTTATAGAGAGATCACAAACTCAAGTCTAGAGGAAGACCTTGAGTCTATCAACAAACAGATTTTGGAGATTGAAGAAGAATTATTGAAATACGATCCAACCTTCCATCATGAGGACACCTTTTCAGCTTCTCAAACATTCGACTGGAAGAATCTGGTTTTGCACAAATTCGTACACGGACCCCGTCCCAACTTGACCATCGAATTACAGTCTGATGGAATGCTGCCTGAAGATATTGCAAATCATCCAGAGATTATATTAAAGAATCACCAAATACACATGAACGTGGAAAGAATCCGAGTTCCTGAAGTTTTGTTTCAACCTCATACTGCTGGTTTGGATCAAGCTGGAATTATAGAACTTCTGAGTGATCTCCTTTGGAAAAGATTGGATGGAAACTTCACCTCAGATGGTCAAGCATATAAACTTATACAAAATATTCTCATCACAGGTGGCTTGGCTCACTTACAAAACTTCCAAAAGAGAGTGACCAAAGATCTCACAAGCATGTTGCCGATTGGAGCACCTTTGAAGGTTCGAACAGCTGCGGATCCAATCACTGATGCTTGGAGGGGAATGCAAAAATGGGCACAATCGCAACAAAGTAAGGATGGTTACGTATCAAAAGCCGAGTACCAAGAGTACGGTCCTGAATATATCAAGGAACATGGTTTAGGAAACGTCAATTTGAAATAGTTTGAAGTGATTGGATGTATCATACTGATGTATATTAAATATTTCTTAATGAAAATAGTTTTTATTTGATTTTAAATCTATTCTGTTGTTTACTATACAATGCTACCTAGTTGCTGCGCTTAGCATTAGGGTTAATACCTCTTCTCTTCATACTTCTCTTCACACTTTGGTCCATGATTTCCTTATCTTCATCGTTGTCGAATTCGGCGAAATCACCATGAATGATACCTTCTTCCTCAGCCTCAGCTCTTGCCAAATTTTCCTTCTCCTTTGCTCCTGCCTTGGAAACATCATGAGGAGATGGTGCAATCTTCTTAAATTTGGCAACGTAGAACCCATCCACGTTATAGGTGTGAGGATAATATCTTCTAGTCAAGGAAAGTTTCGAGTTGAAGTGCTTACCACGGAAAGAGGTGAAACCTTCCTTACCAATCTGTAAGCCAGTATCTACCAACTTGACATTAGGACGTTTTCTTAAGGCGTAATCAACAACGGCTTCATTTTCTTCGACCATCACTGAACAAGTAGAATAGACAATAACACCACCGGTGGAGGAGTTGGCATCCACTGAGTCAATGGCAGATAACAATAATTGTTTTTGAAGGTGTGGAATTTGAATGAAATCTTTCTCCGTTCTGTTCACCTTGACAGATTCATCCTTTGCAATAACACCGGTACCGGAACATGGAGCATCCAATAATATACGGTCGAATCCACCTATCACTTTGGGAAATTCCCTGGCATCGTAATTACACACAATAGTGTTCTTACATCCCAATCTGTGAATATTGGCAATCAAGGACTTGGTTCTTGCCTTATTGGCATCATTAGCGAATACACACCCAGTGTTCTTCATCAATGCAGAAATGTAGGTGGTCTTACCACCTGGAGCAGCGGCCATATCCAAGACACGCTCGTTCTCTTGGGGGTCCAAAGCCATTACTGGTAAGAAAGACGAAGCAGCTTGAAGAATGTAGTGACCAGCCAAATATTCTGGAGTAGCACCAATTGGCACTTGGGAGTCGAAAATTTGTAAACCGACCTTGGTCCAAGCTCCGATAGGTTGCAAGTTGACACCACGGTTGACTAAATGTTGTGCTAAGTCACGACGACGGGTTTTCAATGTGTTGGTTCTAATGGTGATTGGTCTGCTGATTTCGTTAGCTTCGAAGAATTCCATGGCTTCACTTGGCGAGAACAAATTGAAAAGCTTCTCAGCTAAGAATTCATTGTAGCCGAAGTAGTCACAGATATCCTTCAACAAACGGTTGACGTACTCAGTTCGAGATTTGCCCTCTTCAGCCAACTCTTTGAAATTTTCCAAAACCTTGACAATTTCAAGCATTCTGGTTCTGGTCATAGTAATGTCCTTTGGTGCATTGGCAATAGCTTCTTCTTCTTCTGGAGTTGGCAACACCTTAGCTCTTGGTTGGATTTGACCTACTTGCAACAATTCCTGTTCTGCTTCTTCGGCCTCAAGCTCTTCCTCCTCATCCAACTTTCTCGACAATGCTTCCATATTAGCAGCGTTCAATTCCTCCATGTCTTCATCATCGTCATCTGAGAACATTGGGTTTGCACGAGCCTCTTCATCAGAATCAAAGTCTTCGCCCTCGACATCGAATTCGTCATTTTCGAGTTCTTCATCATCTTCAGAATCATCAAATAAAGCCTTCTTTGCTGATGAAAGCTCTTCAAGATCAACTTCAGGTAAGTCTTCTGGGTGTTCGTGAATATCTCCATCATCTTCGGTCTTCTTGGAAGACTTCTTGGGTTTTTTCGAAGTCTTTGGGGTCTCACTTTTGGACTTTTTCACAACAGGCTCAGAAGCTTCTTCGTGTTCTGCCCTCTTTCTCTTCACATCCTTAGCGGACTGCTTCTTCTCCTTCTTCTCCTTCTTGGCTTGGAACTCATCAAAGGTTGGGGGAACCCCCTGCTTGTTCTTGGCTCTTCTACCCATGGTTGATGTGATGTAAAGCTAGCGATGGCTCTCTGATGAGACTGAAAAAATAGCCTTGCCCCGTGCACGACTCATCGCTATAGTGAGTATGGACATGTCCGCACAGTCTATGAGACCAAGTAAAGCATCCTGTACGCTTTCAATCGGTAGTAACTAATAGAAATGGTCAAGTCAAGAACCATTATTACGGCCAACCAGCATGCACTCATCCGTCTTCCGTCGGAGGGATTAAAAATTGTGCTCCTTCGCCCTGGAGGAATCATCAGTTTGGGAAAGTTTGGTTCCTTTAATGTGGACGGAGTATTGGGATATGCATTTGGTCAAAGTTTCGAGATTTTGGACAGAAATGAGGTCAAGCCGGTGGCTAGCTTGGCTCCTGGGCTTGACAATGAGGAGGTTCCAGAAGATGAAGCCGAACAAGGCGAAACTCCGCTCTCAAAAGCAGACCTCACCTCCTACTTTTCCAATAGTGCTGAGAGTAACCAACAGATCATTGACGTTGGATCGCAAGTCCAGAGCCTTACAAGTCAGGAAATCGACGAACTTAAGCAATCAGGTGCACAGTCAAACATTGGACAGCAAATAATCGAGAAGATTATTGCTGGTCATGGAGGTTTTGACAAGAAGACTATTTTTTCACAGCAAAAATACCTTCGTCGTAAGCAGCAAAAGTTCTTGCGTCGTTTCACAGTGGATTACATCGGATCGTCCCAAATGCTCCAATACTACATCGAAAAGGATCTTCCAAGAGTGTTAGACATGAGTGAAGAAACTTTGGGGCTCATTTTAAACTATGGCAATGTTCGTCCCGGAGGAAAGTATTTGTTGGTGGACGAAACCGGAGGTGTTGTTCTCTATGCCATGATGGAACGTATGAATAATCAAGGTTCAATTGTTCTTATTCATGAAAACGAACACCCCAACCATATTGCATTGCGTCATTCTGACTATCTGGAAGAAGAGATAAGTGAGGTAGTGAAGCCAGTGAGCTGGTTGCAATTTATGGAGCCCGAAAATGAAAAAATTGACTTGGAAATCTTGAGTCCTGAAGAGCTTGAAGCTTTGAAACCCACTAAGCGTATACAACATGATAAGAGAACGAAACGTGCCAATGACATCAATGCTGTTATCAGTATGGTCCAGCAAGGCAACTTCGATGGGTTCATTTGTGTAAGTACACTCCATTTACCTACGCTTGTTCCAGAAGTACTTCATGCAGTTGGAGGTTCACGTCCTGTGGTTTTATACAGTCAATATAAGGAACATTTATTGGAGACTCAACACGCATTATCGAATGATAAGCGTATTTTGGCCCCTTCAATATTTGAAACCAGGGTTCGTCCAAACCAAACCATCATCGGTAGGATCCACCCTGTGATGACCATGAGAGGGTTCGGCGGTTACGTGTTGTGGGGAACTCGGGTAATTCCTAGAGAGCATATCACGGCCATTGGACGTGGAATGGGAAGAAAGAAGAAAGATGCTGCTGTGGTTGAGGGAGCAAAGTCTGGGGAAGAGACTTTCAAAGAAGTCGATATGAAAGAGGATACCAATGGCGTGGTTGAACCAAAAGAGGAATCTATTGAAGAATCTAAAGAAGTCATTCAAAGTGCATAATACCAAAAAAACAATATTATCGGGGAAATGGTCTGTTTTAGCCCATAAAATATTTACTATGGTTGAACATAAACTCGTCAATTAATTCATTTCTAACATAGAAGACACGTTAATTAGTTCAATTCTACTTCTAGAAAACTCTATCAACCAAATTTTTCATCCAGTCCATATGTAACTTCCATCCGACCACGCATCTTTCCTTCCCAGCACTGTCGAACATCAAACCTACTTGATAATTATTATCCTGGACCAACTCGTGCACACACCTGGCTTGCAGTTCGTAGCCCAATTCAAAAATAAATGCAGATACATCTTTTGGTAATAACAATTGGTGGACCAAAGCTTCGTAGAATTCGTTCTCGCCCACCAATGCTAATGAAGGCTCATATAATCTTACTGAACGTTCGACGCCATTTGTAGCCAATGACGAGTGATAATCCTCCAAAGGAATGTATGGTGGATTACTCACTAAGATGTCTATGGGATTGTTGGCAAAATTTTCCAACAAAGTATCACTGAAGAGGTCAAACTGCTTGAATTGTACGAAGTTGGAATCTGGTGAACATTTCTGAAGATTGTCTGTAGCCAATTGATACGCATGTGGGGAAATATCGAACCCAGTAATTTGAATCTTACAGTTTGAGTTTTCATTAAGCTCGTGATTTAAGAGTAGCGGAATACATCCTGTTCCCGTGCAAGCATCCACAATCGCTGAAACTGATTCTGAGCTTGAATTGGATCTTGAAATTGAGCTAGAGGGCGAAATATGATGCTGTAGGAGAGATGCCAACCGAGATACCCATTCTTCGGTTTCAACTCTCGGTATTAGCACACCAGGCCGACACTCTAAGTCCAAGGGGCCAAATGGTTGTGATTTGAGAATATACTGAAGAGGTTCAAGTTTGGATCTTCGTACGATTGCATTTCTCCATTCCGAACGAGGAAGCTCGTTCTGAATCCACCGAAGTTCTTGTTTGGCGGAATCGATATCTGGAATGGCTCGAAGTAGCGGTGGAAGCCATGGGGACACTTTAATGGCCCGCTTGATGAGACTTCGTGATATTCTAGGCATATTATATCATATTTTCATGTTCTCGTTCGTTCTTATTTTTCACTTGTGAGACTTGTGTAAGATGTGCGATGAGATTGGTATGGGGTAAAATAATAGTCGACAGACTGCGATATAAAAAGAGAGTAGAAAATCATGAAAGATCATATAGCCTCTCTAGTTTGGTATTGCTCATGTTCACTATGGCATTCCAATGATGTCATAAAATTAAGCATAATACTCAATTCTAGCAGAAACTATGATTGCTTCAGAAAAGCTAATTTAGCTGTGAAAACTCAGGAACATTCGACTTCTCGTCATCTAGCAGCTACTCCTTATGTAGTTACTCTTTGTCACTCATGTTCTACTATCTACTATCAAAAACTTCTAATTACATTGGTATGCAAACTATATACAGCGTAACTATAATCCCTTTCTAACATAGTACATATATGCTCTCTCGTGGACATCTTCAGCGAATGGAGTGATCACTTCGGAATGGCCAGGTCTAGCAATTGGATCTCTCAAGTAAATTGCATGACATGTGTTGAAAGACACTTCTATGTGAGAAGGTAAGATAGCGAAACAACCCAAGAATGGTCTTGGAGTCCATGGAGTGAAATATGGCTTGGTTGGATCACTACGTCCAAATAAGCCATTTTGCCATGGCAATTTGACCTTGGCTAAAGATTCATTCTCGGTGACTGCTTCCTTATCGAGTTTTTGGTGAAACTTCAAGTTTTCAGCAAAGCTAGAGGTGAAAGGAATGACAGTGGAGTTTTCAGGTAATTTAGACTCTTGGGCTTCGACACGAATATTCTCCACGGTTTCCTTCTGAATTTCTCCTAATAATTGTTTCACCGTGGAAATCAATTGTTTTTCACTGGCTTCTATTTCGGGTTTCTTCTTGTGCACAAAGCTCTCAGTGGCTTCCACTGATAAGTTCTCGAGCAAATCGTGTTTGAAGTCAAACAACAAGTTGTAGACATCGTTACATTTATTTGCTTGAGATCCATATTCGGCAAACACAGTTGCATCCACTTCTTCCTTGTCTGCAGCAAGAGTCAAAACACGGAACAAAATCAGTTCTCTTGTGGTGGCCTTTTGCTTTCTGATCATATCCTTGTCCAACTTATTATTAAAAGACTTGATGGTTTCGGTGGTATCCACGGTCCGGGATGTGTCCAAAGACTCTGGTTTTGCTTGTTTCAACTCCCACATATCTCTGGGGTTTTCTTTGGCAGATTTCACGTGTTTGTTCCACACTGTGATCTGCTTGTTGTCGACCTTGATAGACTCTTCCAATCCAGGCTTGATACGGCCCATAGCCAATAATACTTTCTCGGGCTTCACGTTGAATATGTCACCGGCTTGCAAAGGAAACGAGGGGTGCTTGATGACAACACCATTGACAGAAACATGTCCTCCCAAGATAAACTGACGAGCCTGTCTCACAGAAGAAGAGAACATAGCTCTGAACACAGCCAATTCCAATCTCTTCTCGAGGGCAGCAAATGTTTGTAACACCATAGGCGTTGGTTGGACTCTAGATCCCTTCAAGGAAGCGTCCAACTGTGCAACGGATTCAAGTGAAGGATCGAATAATGTTTTCCACCTGGATTCGGTCAAGTGCTCACCATGATATGCTCTGGTTTCCGACTTGGCTTTCCACTTCTGTTGGAAGAGAGTGAGCCTTTCAAACGAGACCTTGTCCTTTTTGTACAAATTGAACAAGTTATACTTGTTCATAGACGCCCTCACTTTCCCTCTACTGAGGGAGTTGAGGTTCTGTGTCTTTCTAGGCATGCTTGGAGGTGGTGATGTAGTGAGTGAAATTTTTGATATTTGGACATTTGCATCACGTGACATTTAGTGGAGGTCGTGCGAGACCTGTGTTCTATGTCAAGGATATGGAAACTTCCCTGATAATATACGAAACAATAAGCAGAGATATATCGAGAGATCTGTGGGAGACGTCGCAAGTAAATATTCAGGATTGAGTGTTCCAGCGATATGGAAGTCATTTTTTCCTCATGATATCTCTTGTTTCTGTGAAGTGGATGTGCTGCTTGCAAAACTTACGGACTATTCAATGTTGACGAATCCTTGATGTTGCTTCGAATCGAAGATATCCATGATTATTATTCTCTATTATTCTCCCAATAGGCACAATATTAATACAAATTTATATCAGGCCTCTATTTTAGTTCAAATACTCCACAACTTTATCCGGATTTTGAGAATCAACTTATATATGCAGGAACTAATCATCTAAGAGTGGTTGCAGGTTTGCATCCACTGGTACGGGGGTGAATTCGTATTGGACACATCTACTTTGATTCGTTCCGTTCTTTAAGCTTAAATCATGTACTGGTAGGATTTGAGGAAGATTGGGACCTCCGTGTTTGAAAACGTCAAACATTTAGAATACTGCAATACCCTGAATACAGTGAGCAGCTTCTACTATGTGCTATCAAACCCCTTACTATTACGGTTGCAATGGTTTCTCCTAGTCTAGTCTCTGTTTCTTCACAAAACGCTTTGCTTACTTGTTCATGTCAATTCCCGTAAGAAAATGAAACTCTCCTGAAGTAAGTTAATACGAAAATGTATTCAATGCTTAGGAGAAAATCTAAGCGAATAAATTTTCAGATGCCATGCCTTCAAAAATATTTCATTTGATTGCTTTACCTGAGATTGAAGTAGCAAATTTGAAAAAAGCCTGAAACATGTATAACTGGTGTCTCGGAGAGAGCAAAAAGCGCAACACTTAATTTTGTATGGTGTGTAACAACCACTCCCATATTTCTACTGCTGGTGGAGTTACCAGCTAGAAGTCCCATGCATCTGATAAAAGTAGATCATAAAGATTTCTGGGTAGACTCCGATAATATAAATCTTCGTTTTATGTAGCAGGGTAGGTTGAAAATTTTTAGACTCAGTAGTGAATTATCAACTGTAGACGTATTTATAATCCAGCTTGAGATTCTTTTGTTACCACTCATTTCCAAAAACTATGTGAGCGAAACAATCAACCTTCACTTCAAATAGTCTTGAGAGCATTTCGCTGTGCTTCCATATACTCTCGAAAGTTTGCCCATTCGATGTGATCATAATTGCTTATTAAGAAGTTTCGAACATCTTATATCTGTTTCCTTCGTTCCTGCATACCGTAGAACACTGTTGATCCAAACACGAACAGTACATTGAAGTCGATTCAAGGTCACGTGCGCGTGGTCACATGGTAAATTGAGCCAGAGCTCTACTTAACCATAATCAACATCTCTAAGCGGAATCTCCACACCATGACCAGAGAATGGAGTCTCGATGATGAGATCAGACTCCTTGATCTCATCTGTGATTACAAGCCTGCTGGAGCAAGCAAGCATAAACATATGGCATCAATAATGGAAAGAATCAACAAACAAGCAGCGGTGCCATTTGCTGCTACCGATGTATGGGCAAAGTTGGAAACGCTTTACAATCTTCCGAAACTAGATGCTCTAGAGGATGGGCAAGATAGCGAAGAAGACGATCTCAGTACAGGAACGGAGACAAAGGACAATGCTGTGGATAGGAAAAAGGAGAGGGTAGGTCCAAAGTCCGAGGTCAAGCAAGAGAGTAAGGACGATTCTTCGGGCTTGAGTGACGTGGAATCGGATTCTTCACGAGCCAGTACACCAACAACCCAGGCTTCAAAGTCTTCAAAGAACTCCCGTGCAAACACCGCAGAAATGAACAATTCAGATGAAGACCTGAACCAGGAAGAAGATGACGAGGAAAACGATAATGAGAATGAAAATGATAATGACAATGTGCCGAAAAGAAGAGCTACACGTGGAGGAAGGAAGCCTAAGGCTGAAAAAGTGATTCCTGTGAAAAAGAGAACGCGGTCTTCAGCGAAGTTGGACTCGTCCGATTCGCCTGCTCCGTCCAAACGGAAAGGTTCCCGGGCAACAACACCTCCTGCTACAAAGAAAAGACGTACGAGGTCGGAAACACACCAGCATCCTGGAGATCTGGAAGATGACGACGTCAAAAAGGAAGAGAAGGACAAGGATATCGAGAAGGAAGAAGACGAGTCAGAGGAGCAGGAAACCAAGCCTGCTGCTCCACCCACAAGAAGGTCGACTCGTTCCTCTGCCCCCAAGGGTCCGGTTCGCCGAAGTACCAGAAAGAAGTAATGAGAAGTTCTACCAGCGAGTTCTGACAAAAAATCCATCTAAAGAGTGTGCAAAAAAAATCTTCCAATTTCGTAGGCTCATTCTTGTGTGTACCGTGAGACAGTCAGATTGTTCTCTTTCATGAACCTTTTTCCGGATCAATCTCATCTCCTTTCGTACCCATTCTTGGGTACGCTAATTTCCCAGTGTGAGAATCGCGTTTGCGCTTCTTCGCATGTCTTGTATATTAATATTGTACCAATACTTCAATAGATCATTAAGATATTTTTCGAAGACCACAACAGTACTCAAAATTATCCCGACACTTTGATGTTCCAGGCCCTCGCTGGTTTTCACATCGTATCGCCCATTACAATTGTCCGTTCTCTATTCCATAACAATCATCTTAACCGAAGGACAGTGGTTGAGGTTTCTGCATATTCTTAACCATTATCATCGCGTGTCTCAAATTGTTACATAGACGGGCTTTCAAGCTTACCATGAGTCCCTATGGGAGCAACATGTTTCTCAAGGCAATACGGGGTCTCTCCGTCTCGCAAAAGCGCTACAAGCCCACGGAGTCGCCAATTAGCTCTTCAGATCCACAAGCCTTTCCTGGGGTCTCTAGGGGTGGATCGCCATCTTTCTCACCCGGTTCCGACCCAGATTCAAGTGCCTTACCTTCTTGGGATCGGGGTGGAAGAACAAGCAAGAACAGCTTGACACCACTATACGCATCCATGAAGAAACTTATTGACTCTAATCCTGGGTGTGTTTGTTTGATCCAAGTAGGGCTGTTCTACGAACTCTACTTTGACCAGGCATCAATTTTTGGGCCTCAATTGGGCCTCAAGGTCGCTTCCAGAAAGACCAGCAACTACTGCATTCCAATGGCTGGGTTCCCTACCTTTCAACTCCAGAAGTTTGTAAAGATTTTGGTACAAGATCTCCAAGTGAATGTCGCGATCATCGACCAATATCCTACTGCTGGACAGTCAGTTGATACTATTATTCACAGAAAAATCTCTCGGATCGTGTCACCAGGAACCTTGGTGGACGAATCGTTCTTAAACTACTCGCAAAACAATTTTCTAGTGGCTATTTCGCTTCCTCCAAATTGTACCCAGGCTCCGGCGGACCCTGAAACTATAGTAGGGCTTTCTTGGATAGACGTTTCGGTTGGAGAGTTCTTCGTTCAACAGACTAAATTAGGAGATGTCATGACCGATCTTTCCAGGATCAACCCTAGTGAAGTGTTAATCTCCAAAGACTTTAATCAAGAAAAATTGACCAGTGGAGAATGGTACGCTCCATTACAAGATCTTCGCAAGTATTTCCTCAGATTTCATAACACAAGGCACAATGATATGAAGCACAAGTTCAAAACGAATTTCCAGTCCACCAGAAAGAAGTTGGAAGACTTCTCTGTTAGGGAGTCCGCAGCAATGAATTTGGTGCTTTCTTATTTGGATGTGAACTTACCAGAGAAGAATCTCTCTTTAGAAGTTCCGGTCCAATACTGGAACTCCAAATACATCCAAATTGATTCACGGAGCCGAGAAGCATTAGAGTTGACCGAGCGTTCCAGCAATGGCAAAAACTTAACCGTGGGCACATTGTTAAACACCATCAAGAGAACGGTCACACCTTCTGGATCAAGATTGCTTACACAATGGATTAAATCGCCAATTCTTGATATTGATGAGCTCAAGCATAGGCAGAGCTTTGTGGAGCTTTTCATTGAAAATGACTTGTTGAAGGCTTCGATAAGATCACGTTTAACAACCTTGGGTGATTTCGTGAGATCCTTACAAAGACTCTCGTTGAATTCTGGAGATACTGTTTACCACTTAATGTCATTATCAGAGGGGTTAGAAAAGCTTTATGAGCTTGAAATATTTTTGATTGAAGAGTACAAGCAAAATCCCAAAACTTCAAAAGTTTTGGGTTCAATTATTCGAAACTTCAAGGTCCCCGTCAGTCTAATTGAACTTATCCAAGATACTCTTCATATTGAATACCTTGAGCAAGATCAACAAGAACTTGAAGGTGAAGAAATTATAGATGAAAATGATATTAAGTTGGAGGACGAATACGAGGTTGTCCAAAGCACTGGTACGTTCAGCAATCAGTCCATCGAAAAATATAAGGAGGTTTCTAAGACCACTACTGCGCCAGAATTCTTGTTCAGTGTAAGACGTGACTACAATGAAAAACTCATTGAATGTCATGAACTGATGGATTCATTAAAAAAACAAGAAACAGGACAGTTAAAAGATTTAAAGGATATAATACACAGCATTGATCCCAAGTTTAAGGTCCAAAAAAAGGCTCAACATGGAAGATTTATGCATGTTGTTCATGTGGCAGGCAAACAAAAACTGATAGACGAAGCCCAACGGATCCTTGCTAGCGATGTTAAAGATAAGAAAAAAGGTTTTTTACTTTTCAAGTCTAATAACTGGACCAATCTTCAAAATTTGATAGATGAAAAATCAAATCAGATCAAATCTATTGAAAAGGAGATCATAGATGAGCTTCGTCTCAAAGCCTTGGAAGTGGTTCCTCAGATAAGAGAAGTAAACAGATTGGTAGATTTCCTTGATATAACCACCTCATTTGCTGTCGTATCCAAGGAACTCAATCTCGTGTGTCCTAAGTTCACCAAAACTCCGCAATTAACAATTTCCAATGGAAGACATGTTGTGGTAGAATCGAGCTTGAAGAGCGTTGGGTCGATGTTTGTGCCCAATAACACCAAGCTTAACGCAGCGACCGATAGTTTATGGGTAATTTCTGGTCCTAACATGGGTGGAAAAAGTACTTTCTTGAGACAAAATGCTTTGATAGTAATCTTAGCTCAGATAGGATGTTTCGTTCCTGCTGATAAGGCAAGCATTGGGATCGTTGACAAATTATTCACAAGAATTGGAGCATCTGATGATCTTTTTAGCGACCTAAGTACATTCATGGTAGAAATGGTGGAGACAAGTAACATTTTGAAGAATGCTACTCCAGATTCGTTGGCTATTGTTGATGAAATTGGACGAGGAACCAGTGGAAAGGAAGGATTAGCAATCGCATATGCAACCCTCCTTAGTCTTTTGAAGGAGAAAAAGTGTCGTACTTTGTTTGCTACACACTTTGGCAGGGAATTGAATCAGTTGTTGGAGGAAAATAAAGTCAGTCAAAAGAAGATAAAGTATTACAGAACAAAATTGTTGGAGACCACGGTTGAACCTGGTGAGGAACCCGATTTCATTATTGATCATACATTGGAGCCTGGAATCTGTGATAGATCCTATGCTTTGGAAGTGGCCCGGATGGCAGGTTTTCCTGAAAGTGCATTAAAGCATGCTATGGATGCGTTGGAAGTTTTAGATAGAAAGCAACTTGTTTCCTGATGAGTATAGATGAACTTACATACTTTTATTTAGCCGGGATGTACTCGTA
The DNA here is from genome assembly GCA_030582495.1 of Suhomyces terraborum. NCBI lineage: Eukaryota > Fungi > Ascomycota > Pichiomycetes > Serinales > Debaryomycetaceae > Suhomyces > Suhomyces terraborum. The sequence continues at coordinate 34,783 of JAKTXJ010000028.1, read as the reverse complement.
TGAACATTCAAAACGACCTTGTACAAATTATCCAGTTTTTAACGTTCAAAGAAAATTATTGCAATGTTTCTAATTTTTGAAAAAGTTGAGAAAAATTGAAAAATACAAAATTATCAAGATTACAGACGTTATCAAAGTTATCAATTTATTTATTTATGAGTTCCCTATTTACAAGGAAGGTGGATGCTGATTTTGATTTTGATTTTGATTTTGAGCTTGAGCTTGGGCCTGAAGTTGATTTGAAATCAATTGTTGAAGCTGTTGCAATTGAGACTGATCAATATTAGGGGGAATTTGAGAATGTGGAACTGGTGGTAGTTGCGATGTTTGTGCCAAATGATTCATATGCGGAGCCTGAGGATTATTTCCAAACTGATTTGATGGGTTAGGTATGTGTTGTCCATAAGCGGGTTGCCCATAAGAACCATATGGAGGTTGGTTTTGTTGAAGTTGTTGAGGCATAGCCTGAGGATTTTGCACCCATTGGTTAGAAGAGTATCCATGAAATGATGCACCGTTCATACTTTGACCTTGATTCATAAATTGTTGATTTTGTTGGTTGGCAAATTGAACTTGATTGAATGGAATACCGTAAGGTGAATTTGGCGCAAATGGTCCCACTTGTTGCACATGGCCCGTGAATTGATGCTGAGGCTGATGCATAGATTGATTCATCTGGCCATACTGATTGTAAGCCTCGTTTGGACGATTTTGCTGATGTCTTTGATTAGAATTATGACTAGAGTTTGAATTAGACTTTGTGATATATTGAGCTTGACTTCTGGGATGAACTCGAGGTTCTTGAGGTTGTGCATACCCATATGCCTGAAATCTCTTTGCATCTGATCCTGCAGACTCATCAGCCCTCTTACGTGGCACCTTATTATCTTCTTTCTTATTCTTATTCTTATTCTTCTTTTTCTTGGATTTCATTTCTGCTTCCTTTTCATCATCAGAAAATTCTTGCTCTTCAACAGGTAATTCTTCATCATGACAATTACTTGCATCAGTACCTTTGATATTTTTGATGGAATCGGTATAGATGAAGTTAGAATCAGGAACCACGTAATAGATTAGCTTGCCTTTAATGTCTTTGTGCTTTTCAAATTCTTCAGAAGTGTTGAATTTCACCCTATATACAGGGTTTTGGAGTTTCCCAAAGATCTCGAATAATGGTCCGAGGATAGTTCTGTCTTCAAAGCAAAGAATGGACTGTTCTTTTAATACTCGGAACTCTCCAGAGATATTTGCTTTGATGATAACACTGTTTTCGACTGCTGCTGTTACAACACCAATTGGTTCGATTGGTGCATTTTCAGGAATCTTATAACCTTCCGGTAAGGAAGGTGCAACTTCATTGCTTACCTCATTTTTTGAAAGAATTGGACCATTGCTGGAATCTCCATCTTCATCGGAATCTTCCGCTTTCTGGGCATTATCTTCGTCTTCGGAATCAGAGGATGATTCAGAATCAGAATCAGAATCAGAATCAGAATCAGAATCAGAATCAGAATCAGAATCAGAACTAAAATCAGAATCAGAAATACCATCAATAATGATGTCGTCGTCGGATAGATGCTTCATATCTTCCTCTGGTTTCTGATTCAAAAACTTCTCGATCGATTTCTTAGCATTCTCTTGCTCTATTCCCGAGACTTCCTTCTCAATTACCTCTGTGATTTTGATCAGCGAGTTCCCGAGGTCTGGCAAGCTCACTTCATCATTCGTCAATGTAATAGCCTTACTTTCTGAAGACTGATTTTTGGGTCCTTTTGGTTCTTCACTATCCTTATTTTCTGTCGAGCTTGGAACTGGAACATCATCTGTATGAAGATTTGAATGACCCATTTCTTGATCTCCAGATAGTCCTTCCTGTTCGTGTGATGTTTCAGCTGCCTCAGATTCTAAATCAGTGGTAACATTGTCAGCCTGTTCTTCTTCCGCTTCTACCTTCACGTCTTGATTCGCAACTTCTTGAACATCTCCTTTACCATTTTCTTCCCCAACAGACTCTTCAATAGACTCTTCAACAGACTCTTGAGCAACACTGTCGGCAATTACTGCGTGAGTTCCCGTTTCCAGACTTCCCTGTTCATCCTCCGTTGGAATACTTGTAGGACCCTCCACTTCCACTGTTTCAGTGCGTGTGGTGGCTTGCTCTTCTTGCGGATTAGCTGCTGGAGGCGATTGAATCTCTGGCGCCATTGATGCTACTGGTGGAGCCTCACTTCGAGAATCAACAAGAGTCGCCTCTTGAACCACGTTCTGTTCCTCCATTGTGTGTACTCTCTGTTTCCTTAAGGTGACACTCTTTATGCGCGTTTGCGATGCTCATCACAGCTGTGCATGGCACGTGATAGAACCGAGAGGACACACCACAGGGGAATAGTAACAGACCACCATAGCCAAATGGGGTTCAGCGGCACGTTACTTGGGCTCCTTCGAAGCCTCTTGATTGCAATGACACCATACGGCGGTCGGCAGCCTCTTGATGGTTCAGCAGCGTGTCACGTGACCCCACGTGACCGTAGCGGTATTTCTCAGACCGGCAACTCTGAGACCAGGGCCGAAAAATCCTCGATGCGCCAGAGTTACCCGGACACCTCCCGGCCCTCCGCATCCAGTACTTAAAAATTTTTCAGTTGAACTTTTCAGTTTTCTTTTCTTCGTTTACAAACATAAGTTAGTTCAAAATGGGTGCCTACAAGTACTTGGAAGAGTTGCAAAGAAAGAAGCAATCCGATGTTATGCGTTTCTTGTATCGTGTCAGATGCTGGGAATACAGACAAAAGACTGTTATCCACAGAGTCTCCAGACCATCTAGACCAGACAAGGCTAGAAGATTAGGTTACAAGGCCAAGCAAGGTTTCGTTGTCTTCAGAATCAGAGTCAGAAGAGGAGGTAGAAAGAGACCTGTGCCAAAGGGTGCTACTTATGGTAAGCCAACCAACCAAGGTGTCAACAAGTTGAAGTACCAAAGATCTTCCAGAGCTACTGCCGAGGAGAGAGTTGGCCGTCGTGCTTCTAACTTGAGAGTCTTGAACTCCTACTGGGTTAACCAAGACTCCACCTACAAGTACTTCGAAGTCATCTTGCTCGACCCATCCCACAAGGCTGTCAGAAACGACCCAAGATACAACTGGATCGTCAACCCAGTCCACAAGAGAAGAGAAGCTAGAGGTCTTACCTCCACCGGTAAGAAGTCCAGAGGTATCAACAAGGGTCACTTGTACAACAACACCAAGGCCGGTCGTCGTCACACCTGGAAGAGACAAAACACTTTGTCTTTGTGGAGATACAGATCTTAAGTGTAGTGGCGTTTTTGACGGCACTATGCACATGGGTTTCCTCCAATTGTTCACTGGGCTATTCGGGGTTTTTCTATGGTGTATATTTGTGTAAATGAATATCGAAAGATCACATGACGTAGAAGAATGTGCGCGAGAGGTTCCACGATACACGGCTTCGTATCGAGGAACCATTATGCCCTATTTTCGAGTTGGTTATCAGGGTATCAAAACTGATGTAGTGGAACCATATCGTGGTTATTAGGGACATCTAGCGGTGGTCCGGTCAGATTAGCTTGAGTGGTCGTTATCTACCGAGTCAGTTTTGACTCCACTTAATTACCATCAATTTTTTCTTGGACAGCGCACGACGCTTGATCTATTAGTTGTTAAGGAGCTTCAATCCAATTTCGTTGGGTATCACTTCTTATCATCATGACTAGCTACACTAAAACTGCCATCTTGTCAGTCTATGACAAAACCGGCTTATTGGACTTGGCCAAGGGCTTGGTCGCTGCCAATGTCCGTATCTTGGCCTCGGGAGGTACTGCCAAGTTGGTCCGTGGTGCCGGTTTCCCAGTGGAAGACGTCTCCACCATCACCAAGGCTCCAGAGATGTTGGGCGGTAGAGTCAAGACTTTGCACCCTGCTGTCCACGGTGGTATCTTGGCCAGAAACTTGGAAAGTGACGAGGAGGATTTGGCTGCTCAAGGTATCGAGAAGGTCGACTTCGTTGTCTGTAACTTGTACCCATTCAAGGAGACCGTTTCCAAGGTTGCTGTGACCATTGACGAGGCTGTGGAAGAAATTGACATCGGAGGTGTCACCTTGTTGCGTGCTGCGGCCAAGAACCACTCCAGAGTCATCATCTTGTCCGACCCTAAGGATTACGCAGGATTCTTGGAAGAATTGAAGGGCGGTGAAATCACCTCTGAAACCAGAAACAGATATGCTCTCAAGGCTTTCGAGCACACTGCTGATTACGATGTTGCCATTTCTGATTTTTTCAGAAAGCAATACTCCGAAAACGTCTCTCAATTGCCATTGAGATACGGTGCCAACCCACACCAAAAGCCTGCTCAAGCTTTTGTCTCGCAAGGTGAATTGCCATTCAAAGTTTTGAACGGTTCCCCAGGTTACATTAACTTGTTGGATGCTTTGAACTCCTGGCCATTGGTCAAGGAGTTGTCCGCCTCCTTGAACTTACCTGCTGCTGCCTCTTTCAAGCACGTTTCCCCAGCAGGTGCAGCCGTTGGTTTGCCTTTATCTGACATCGAAAAGAAGATTTACTTCGTCGAGGATATCGAGAACTTGTCCCCATTAGCCAATGCTTATGCTAGAGCTAGAGGTGCTGACAGAATGTCTTCTTTCGGTGATTTCATTGCCTTGTCTAATATCGTCGACTTGCCAACTGCTCAAATCATCTCCAAGGAAGTCTCCGATGGTGTCATTGCTCCAGGTTACTCTCAAGAAGCTTTGGACATCTTGAAGAAGAAGAAGGGAGGTAAGTACTGTGTCTTGCAAATTGACCCCAACTTCAACCCAGATCAATTGGAGTCCAGACAGGTTTACGGTATAACATTGCAACAAAAACGTAATGATGCTATCATCAAGAGCACTTCTTTCAAGGAGATCGTGTCTCAAAACAAGCAATTGACCGAGCAAGGTACAATCGACTTGACTGTCGCTACCATTGCATTGAAATACACTCAATCCAACTCTGTCTGTTACGCCAAGAATGGTATGGTTATCGGATTGGGAGCAGGTCAACAATCTCGTATCCACTGTACCAGATTAGCCGGTGACAAGGCTGACAACTGGTGGTTCAGACAACATCCAAAGGTTTTGGGATTCAAGTGGGCCAAGGGTGTCAAGAGACCAGAGAAGTCCAACGCCATTGACTTGTACGTCACCGGCCAAATTCCAACCACCGAGCCAGAAAAGACCGAATATGAATCCAAGTTCCAGGTCTTGCCTGAACCATTGACTCAAAAGGAAAGGGATGAATGGTTAGCCAAGTTGAACAACGTTGCGTTGTCCTCCGATGCTTTCTTCCCATTTCCAGACAATGTCTATAGAGCTGCCAGATCTGGTGTTAAGTTCATTGCTGCACCATCTGGTTCTGTCATGGATAAGGCAGTTTTTGGTGCTGCTGACTCATTCGATATTGTCTACGTTGAAAACCCAATTCGTTTGTTCCACCACTAGTGTACTTTAATTCTCGGAACCAGGAACTCCTATCGATTTTTCTAGATTGGCGCTTCGCCACATGGAGAAACTCATAAAGATAAGGATACTTGTCTTATAGTATAATAAACAAAAATTCACGTTAACGCATTGTAAGTAACATGAATGTGAATTCAGGGCTGGTGCCATGATTTCTTCTCGTACAGTCGTGGGTTGATGAAGTGTACCGTATATCTCGGAAACTAGTGTAAAGCCTCTAGCACATATTGACATACTAAATGAAGTGAGCACATAAAATGACTAAAATACCTAATAGAACTTGCAAGGATTATAAAGGGCTAAAAATGCAGTTGAGGAGAAAAATAGATGAATTTCTGGGAACCTTCTACTACTGTCAACTTGGATAGGTCTTTTAATCAATGGTCCAATCTAAGCAGTTGTGCATCAGGATGGACCACGAGTCCCCGCTATTTCCTTTCGCAAAGCTTCCCCATATCGTCGCTAATCCGGTGATAAATTCCATTTTCAATCCCTAGCTCAGAACCGCACTCCGCTACTTTTCCCTATTGATTCTCGCTAAATCCATGGAATTTCGCCAAACCTCGCACCAAGTACACGGTAAGATTCACTACTGGCACTAATTGTAGACCACGTATTAGTGATATTGGCCCACATGGGCCTCTACTGTTAAGTCCAAAAAAGCCACGAGTAGTTCACAACAGCTTCTCATACTCTACCATAAGACAGTCTACAATCGAGCTCAAATCTCCCGTTCCCTTGTGGTAGTTCATACACTTCTACCGTTCGGGCTCCCCACTACAATCGACCTCAGGTCCCTGGCATGCAAATTCTTTTTGTGCGATTTTGTAATAAACACGTCAATACTAAAGTTCAACGAGCTCACCACGGTAGATTTAGATTGGAACGTACTTTCTAAACCAAACCGGGTGGTTACGCTGCATTCGTTGGACTCAACACTACTTCACTAAGGTCTCCCGCTCATTGCAATTCCAACTGTGCCAACCACAGTTGCCCCTGGTCTAAAGGAACTCTCACTACCTTCATCTCAATCATGAGTTCGGAATACACGTATGACGAAACTGGTGAAACTTGGCCATTCTTCTTGTTGGCCATGTTGTGCCTCGTCTTGGTTCCTTTGTCTGTCAAGTACGTGCTCAATTTATCCCAGCTGGCCGACGCCAAATTTATCAACCTCAACACCAAGGGTGCAATCAACGAAGAGGTGATCCCAGAGAATGCCGCCCAAATCAAAAGTTACCAATCCAAGAGAAAATCCTCCCGTATCTTCAACTTCTCTCTCTTCGTTCTTATTGTGGGATGGGCATTGTTTGCTTATGTTGCCCTCTATCTCGTCAAGGAGGCCGATTTGCAAGGGGCCTTCGATCCGTATGCCATTTTGGATGTTTCCCAATTTGCGTCAGAAAGAGAAATCAAGAGTAAGTACAGAAAGTTGTCGCTTAAGTTCCACCCTGATAAAGTTGGCAAGGACTTGTCCGAGGCTGCCAAATTAGATGTGGAGGCTGCTTTCATTAGAATCAATTTGGCTTACAAGTCCTTGACCGATGAAGTCACAAGAAATAACTACTTGAGGTACGGTCATCCAGATGGACCTCAAGATGTCAGTCATGGTATTGCATTGCCTAAATTCTTGGTCGAGGGTAAGTACTCGTCTTTGATGATAGTTGTGTATTTCTTGGTGATCGGTGTGTTGTTGCCAACAATTGTTGGAAAATGGTGGTCTAACGTAAAGGCCTACACCAAGAAGGGTTTGCACATCGAAACAGCTGGAATGTTCACCAAAAAGTTGACCAACAGAGACCCCACAAGGGTCTACACCGTGTATGACTTGTTGGACTGGATCTGTTTGAGTCATGAAATTAGAACAAGCTTCAAGCATTTGGATTACAACAGAGTCAGAGATTTGGTTGCAAGACATTTGAACAGAAATTTCGAATATGTCACAACAAATCCTGCTTTGGAAGCTGATAAAGTGAAGCTTATCGCAGTGTTACCAAAATTGATTGACGGGTTGATTGATATAGCTTTGGTTTTCAGACAAGCTGATATTGTAATGGTTGCTTGTGATTTGCAGAAAAATATCGTTCAAGCTGTGAAGCCAGAAGGTAAGTACCAAGAACTCTTGCAATTACCTTATGTGGACAGAGCAAGCGTCGAGAGTTCCAATGTCAGAAAGCTCGGAAAATTATTCGCCATTTCTAAGGAAGAAGCTGGAAAGGTTTTGGGTATCCAAGACAAAGATAAGTTGGAAACTGCCTTAAATGTTGCTGCAGGTATTGCATCCTTGAGAATCCTCGAAGCTGAATTCAAAGTTCCAGGAGAAGATATTGTTCCTCCAATGTCCAATGCTCATGTTTCGGTTAAATTCTTGATGAAGTCTCCTAGACTCAAGTCTTGTCCAGATATCGATGACGAAAGATTAAAGGATGAAGAAACCTTGGAGTACATGAAAAACCCGGCCATCATCAATGAACAACAACCGGTTCTCCCATTCAGTCATGTTCCTTACTTCCCTAGAAATTTCCGTAACCAATGGACTGCTTTATTGTTATCCCAAAAGGATGGAAAGTTGGCCGATGGCACATCCTCATACAAGTTGGAAAATATCGACTTGAGTAACTTGTCGTTGGACCAAAAGTCTTGGGCAGAAGGAAAAGATGTGGTAATCAGTTGCTTTAAAATTAACTTGCCGATTCCAGCTCCACAAACAGAAGGTTCCTTCCATTTCAGACTTATCATGAAAAACAATGCATACTTTGGATGTGATGTTGATGTTCCAATTGAGTTAGTAGTCAAGTCTCTTCCAATGAAATTGAGCTTCAACAAGAAGGAAGTGGATTCTGACGATGACGAAAGTGACATTTCCGATCCAGAAGAAGACTCTTTGGCCAGCGCTTTGGCCGCCTTGAAAGGTCAAATTCAACAACAGCAAGAACCATCAAAAATTGAGGAAGACGAGGTCAGCGACAATGAGAGTGTTTTCACCGATATAGATACAGACACCGAGGATGAAGCAGATAATTAGATCGTATAATGCCATTACATAGTTCCTATTAGCCAATACTTACAAAACTATTCAAACCTTCAAGGTTAAAATCACGGCATCTGGGTTTTCTATGCCTTGCGTCTTATAGTAGTCCTTGACAATAGGACCCTTGGTGAATCCCTTTTTTTCGTACCATTCAATAGACTTCTTGTTGTCCACATGAGCATGAAGTGTTATTTCGTGGACAAATCTTTTCTTGGTCTCTTCAATTAAGAACTCCAATAGCCTTGAGCCTATTCCCAAGTTTCTGTACAGTTCAAGAACAGCGAAACTTTCCACATAAACAGCGTTTGGGATTTGGTCTTTTATACGCAATTGCTGAGTGTTTTCGTAGGTATTGGTGGATTGGGCAGTGTTGTAGGATTTGGCCTTTATGACGCCAACTGGTAATTCAGAGTAGAATGCAATTTTCACCAATTGATCGGATTCGAGGGCTTCTTGGTACCATTGTTCTGGAAACGTGGTTGGCAAAGAAGTTTCGTTGATCTTACGAAGGACGCCAACGTTGTTTGGAGTCAAGTCGTCCAATGATACAATATCTCTTCCCATTGCCGATAGCAGAGTTTCTACCATTGATTGGGTCTGGTGAAAAATTCGACCCATACTTGGTCACGTGCGACTAATCATGGCAACCAGCCCAAAGTAATAGAGAGCAGGAAAAATTTATGTTTCCTAGTTTAAATAAGCAAGAATTGGAAGGATTGAAGTCCAAAAGGAAAAGAGATGGAAAGGAAACAATCGAGTCCAGAAGTGAAATTTCTGTGTGACTCAATGGCCAATTTTATATGTTAGCAGACCACTTGCTCTACTGCACCAACTGTGGCACTGCGACGGGAAACGCCTTCACACATTGTTAAAAATAAAGGAAGTAGATGGGAGTTTTTATCGAAGTAACACATCCAAGAAGAAACCCAAGTCTTCTCTATACTCTTTTAGGAGTCTTTTGCACAATTAAATTAATAATTCAACAGTACTATGTAACTGTATGTGTAAAGTTTTCACTGCGAGATCGTATTGTAAAGTACCACCACAATTTCCAGCTCCGAAGCTCCACTGAATAGAGTGATACTATTCCTGGAAAAACCCCTACTTTTATCAATTTGAACGTCACAATCACTCTGAATACTCCTGTCTAATTTATTTGATCCTTGCATCGCAACATAGCCTAGGATTCTCAACCAACATCAATCGGCCAAGTTCACCAAAGATTCTACCCAATCCCTCGCTCCACAAATGCGCGCTTCGCTTACTATGCCTCGTTAATTTCTCGTTGATTTTAGAGTGTAACAAGTCCCTGGGACCCAAAAAGTGAGGGCATGAGGTGCTCGTGCTAAAACAAATACCGAGAGAACAGAGTCCAGGACTCGAACTCGGAACGTAATTACACTTCTCTAACTCCAAATCCACCTCCCTTACCGGCTATATCACTATACTATGGTCTTATGTCTGCATATGTTGGAAACAGGGCAAAAATCACCTGCTATAATTGACGTAACCGTGGAACCGGAGGAGCCCTCCCCACCATGGCCCTATACGCACGACCTCTATGGGGTACATGCACATATGTCATTTGTGAACCGTGAGTAGTAACTATGATTACCTCCATTCTTATCGTGCTAGTGATTGTGTTCCTCTTCAGGAGCTCGTTGACGGAATTGACAGTGTTCAACCCATTCAGTGAACAAGAAAACAAAGAAGAACCCATAGTCGAGGGAAAATTCACACCCTTGACCTTAAAGAAGTACAATGGAGTGGATGATCCCAAGATCTTTTTGGCCGTCAAGGGACGGGTCTACAACGTGACACAGGGAGCTTCGTTCTATGGACCGGGCGGTCCATACGGCAACTTCGCTGGAAGAGATGCCTCCCGAGGTTTGGCCAAAAATTCGTTTGAAGCGGAGCTTTTGGCTCCGGTAGATGGTCCTATCGATAAATTGAAGGACTTATCCTCTGCCGAGATCGAGTCTTTGGATGGCTGGGAAGAGCACTTCGAGAATAAGTATCCTGTGGTGGGATCGTTGCATGAGAACGGTGAAGTCGACAAAGAGTAGACCACGAAATGAATCAAAACCATCGTCTCTCGCTGATCAGTTCTGGAGACTAAATGAAAAATTACGATTATATGTGGTCATCGGCCTGTCCAGGACCTGCTCCCTAGTTCAAGGATCATAGGCGAGATGGCAGCTCAAAATTGAGACCATATGGTGCAAAAGAAGTACCATTATCGTTGGTTAAATAGTGTATTCGGTGCTACAATAAATATACCTAAATCTGGAACTGATCAGTCTTGGATCCAATCTTGATGATTAGGAATCTACCCCATCACCACACCGCATTACTCTGCTGGAAACCCAAAGTAAAGATTCTGCTTCGGCTGAAAATTTGAGCTTATTAACTCTTAAGCAAGGTCCCTTGTTCTGATTCTCACCATCCATCTCTATCCCCAAGTCTCTCTTGCTCGCTCTATACCCGTGCTCACTGATCAATTCATATATGTAGGCTCAATGTTTCAGAAAGGCGATTTTGGCCCAAAAGTGATGTTCATCATCCGTTCTAATACACACGAAAATTATCAGCAATTTTGATAGATCCGTAAATCAAATATAGATATCGGTTTACTACATTATTTCTCTTAGGAAACATCCACGGCATCTGCTATTATCATTCCAGTGCTATACCGAACCGCAACTTGATGCCATCTCGCACTACCAAAGTGTACTAAACATTTTTTCTCAACTGTCAAGCTTCAACCATACACAACAGCATGAGTTACAGAGGAAGAGGAAGAGGTGGTTACAACAATCAATACAATAACAATAACAATCACAACAACCGTGACAACTTCAGCCAACAGGCAGTGAATGATTTCGTCAACCAGAACTCTGTTGGTGTCGAAATCCTTGGATGGAATGGAGCTAGTGCCGAGGAATGTATCAATTTCATCTCCAGAAAATGCAAGATAGTGGTGTCGAATTACAGTGTTGAGCCCAACACGGGGATACTCAAGGGTTACGTGAAATCCATGAGCCAAGCAAACGACCTTTTGAATTGGTCTGGTGTCAAATTTGCGGGACAGTCGTTGAGAATCAAGAAGTCTGTGTCTTCCGATTCGTTTTCTGGAGGAATGGGTGTCAATACCAGCAACACCGGGAATGCAATTGAAGCATTATCTCTGTTTTTGAAATCCAGATATCAACCACAAGTCAAGATGTTGAATCTTAGTTCCGTCAAGCAAGACCCATCAGTAAACGCAGGTGGATTTTTCAATTCAAATTCAACTTCTTCAAAGTTCTTCCCGGCATTAATGAAAGTGGCAACCGAACTCAAACTAGACGTGGTAAGTGTGGATTTATCCGGTAATGAACTCACTGATTTATCCACTGTTTCTACGCTAGCACAAGCCTTCCCTACTTTGCAAAACCTTTCTTTGGTGAACAACAACTTCAGCAGGGTTAAAAGTTTTGAACTTTGGAAGAACAAACTCAACTACTTGCGTGAATTGGTAATCGCTGGAAACCCAATCACAAGTGGAGTGAATGGAAATGGTGACGTGAAAGTAGAGTTGATGAAGATTTTCCCAAGATTGGTGGTATTGAATGGAGAAATAATAAGAAACGAACAAGCTTTGAAGGCAAATTTGACCTTTCCCTTCGAAAATTCTGCATCCATGTTCTTCCAAGATGAGGAAACTCAGAATATGGCCACCAACTTCATTTCAAACTACATTAAATTATGGGATTCCAACAGATCAGAATTAATGATTCTTTACCAAAATGAATCTCAATTTTCTATGCAAGTGGATTCTTCCCATCCACATTTGATAGAAACTACAAACTCCAATTATTCAGGAGGAACAGACTTTGGATACTATATCCCAATATCCAGAAACTTGACTCGTGTTAGTTCAGCAAAAATCAGAGCATCCAGAGTTGCTACCGGGCAGGAGGCAATTTTCAAATTGTTCTCACAGTTACCTAAAACTCGTCATGATTTGATGACCAAACCCCAAATATTCAGCATGGAATGTTATAGATATCCAAATTTGGGTGGTATAATGATCACCCTTCATGGCTCATTTGATGAAGTTGCACAACCTGACAATTTGGAAGCATTAAACTCTGGAGGTCCAAGAGGAAGATTCAACACGAAGAAAAAGATTGCTCTTTCCACAAAGTCCTTTGACAGAACCTTCGTTGTTATCCCAGGTCCCAACGGTAGTATGATTGTGGCAAGTGACTTATTATCTATTAGAAATTTCTCAGGATCCGATGCCTGGAACTCAACCACTGTTCCTAGTGGTCCTCCAAGCACTGTACCAACCCCTCAAGGTACACCAGCACCTGGAGTACCAGGCGCACCTGTGGCAGCTACCCCAACCACAGCTGACCTTCCTCCAGAGATTAAGACAAGCTTCAATCAAGTCCAACAAGAACTCTTAGTCAAAGTTCTTTTAGAAACAAAGTTGACTATTCAATATGGAGTCATGTTATGTGAGCAAAGTAATTGGGACTACCAACAATGTACTATAAACTTCAAAAATTCGGTGGCATCTCTTCCCAGAGAGGCATATATGTGAATACTTAGGAAATAGATAAAACACATCCACTGTTGATACGCCAAAACCAATCTAATAAAAGTTATACTATATTCTGATATATAGTCCAGTATTATTTTCATACTTGTAGCATGGAACCTTCGCCCTTGATCCAAGACCTATTTATTGGTCTTATGCACAAGCAGTTATTGGTCTCATCACATGATCCTGTATCACATGATCAATTAGTATTTCACTCCGTCTCTACTAATACATCACCATCAGTCTCCAACAGACCTCCTTCCCACTGTCTCCAACAGACAAAATGGGCTACAACATTGCAATGGTGACCGACTTCTTCTACCCCCAGTCTGGGGGTGTTGAGTTCCACGTTCATCACCTTTCACAGAAGCTCATTGATTTAGGGCATAACGTGATCATTATCACCCATGATTATGGTTCCAGATCCGGAATAAGGACACTTACCAACGGCTTGAAAATCTACTATATTCCATTCGTGGCAGTTTTCCGGAGCTCCACGTTTCCTTCATTGTTTCTGGGTCTTCCCATCTTGAGAAACATTTACCTCAGAGAGCAAATCAACATAGTCCATGGCCATGGTTCATATTCTAATATCTGTCACGAAGCCATTCTTCACGCACGTACAATGGGTTTGAAAACGGTGTTCACAGATCATTCACTTTTTGGATTTGCAGGCCTCTTGACCATCATTGGAAACAAGATCTTGAAGTTCACATTGAGTGACACCAATCATATCATCTGTGTTTCCCATACGTGTAAAGAAAACACCGTGCTAAGAGCTACCATAGACCCTACCAATGTTCTGGTAATACCAAATGCTGTGTTTTCAAAAGACTTCTATCCATTGGAAACACCCAGACCTTTGATACGTGAAAATATTACTATAGTAGTGATCTCTAGATTGTTTCCGAACAAGGGAGCGGACTTGTTGACGGCGGTGATCCCACGTATTTGCATGCAAAACCCAAAGGTGAACTTCCTCATTGCTGGAGATGGGCCTAAATTTCTCGATCTTGAGCAGATGAGAGAAAAATATTTCTTGCAAGAAAGAGTGACCCTCATGGGTTCCGTTCGACACGAAGATGTCAGAAACATTATGGTGAAAGGTGATATATATTTGCATCCTTCGGTGACTGAGGCTTTTGGTACAGTTATCGTGGAAGCTGCATCCTGTGGTTTATACGTGGTGACCACCAGAGTTGGTGGTATTCCAGAGGTGTTACCTGGTCATATGACCTCATTTGCGGAACCAGAAGAGGATTCTTTAGTGGAAGCTGCCAACGATGCCATACGGAAAATGGAATCGGGACAAATAGACACATCCAAGTTCCACAGAGAAGTTGCTAAAATGTACAGTTGGGAGAATGTCGCCATAAGGACAGAAAACGTCTACAATTCATTATATTCAGAAAGGCCAGATGAATCGCTCTTGATTAGACTTCAAAAGTATTACTGCTGTGGATTCGTGGCAGGGAAATTTTTTGTTTTAAATGTTATCATTGACATATTCATTTTGAAGATCTTGGACTGGTTCCACCCTGCAAAGAACATTGATTTGGCCACCAAGTGGCCAAAAAAGAAACAGGTTCAAGAGGTCGATGATTAAGGCAAATATTTGAAGTTTATTAATTCAAATTTTTCAAGCAACTGATTTTTTCCTGTTCATAGTTGAAAGCCTGCTCCAATAGTCTCAATGTAATATATCGTTGTCTATTTTCTCTAGGTACCCAGTCATTGGATAAATTGAGTTTAACTGGCATCGTTTGTAAACTCAATTTTCTAATTGAACGAGAAATCTGAATTACCTTAGGTGTAGATATTTGTTTCTTGTGAGACCTTATTGGTTCGTTTAGCCAAGTTAATTCATTGTCATGTTTACTTGCGTCAAGACTTTGAACTAATTCTCTTAGTTGAATGATTTCCTCGATCATTGACATCTGTTGAACTGCTTCGTTCTCCGATTTCAAATCATTGAAGTTTCCTAGTAAGTCCCCATTTTCGAGGATCTTGCTTGATTTTTTAAGTTCATCGATCTCTGCCTCCAAATCAACATTCTTGACTAGCAACTCTTGTAATCTCTCCTTACAAGATTGATACTCGGCCTTCGAATTGGCTAATTCTATTCTCAAATTTCCTAACCGCTCACTATTATGTTCTCCTAGTGTACGCATGTTACCCTTTAACATCTCCACATTGAGGTTCAATTCTTCTATAAATTCATCTTTCTTCAAGATAGTTTCGGTAGCTTCGAGGTATTTTGCATGAAGATCATCAAGTGAACTTTCTTCGTTCTTATCAGAATGTTGGGTTATGGTGAGCGAGGATTTAAAAGCGTCATAGAATGTGTCTATATTTGAAACTTTCTTCTGTTTGAGCTCAGTTGATAAGATTTTACTTATTTCTTCTTCAAACTGAACATTTAACACGTAATTTATCCGTTTAATGTCCTTATTAATGCTGAACTCTTCACAAGCATCGGACAAGGAAAAGAGGGTTTCGTCAAGAAGTTTCAAAGTACCCCAGATATCAATGTTGGGATCTGTAAGTATTATATCTCCTTCGAATGACTTGATTGTGTCGAGCAACTCTGATGACATAATCTCGTACTTTATCATCACCTGGTAAGACTCAGATAAATTTGATTCTTTCTCCGAGTGTTTATCTGCGAATGAATTGGCTGAATTTATTAATTCAACGCTTTTTGTTGACAAGAAGTTGATCATTTTGAGCAAAAATGACATCAAATGCACGTTACTTCTAACATAGTTGTCGCCCATTGAGAAAGGTGAAGCTTGTATTAACAACTTCATGATTTCTTGATATTCCAGGCCAATAATATTGAATTCTTTTAACCCATTTGTGACTTTCTTTAAGAATACTTCTGTCCGTTGAAGAATTTCGAACATTGAATCGAAATTCCCCAAGTTCAGTTCCATCAATTTTTGAAGCAGACTCAAATAATTTAGTAAAGATCGGTTTTTCCATATCATACAATTAATGTTTTTCTTTTCTTCCACGGTATTATTTTTACTAAGCTTGTCCAAAGAATCCTCGATAATTGCACAATATATCATACAGGTCCTAATCACGAAGATGATCTCAAGTTGGATTTTCAAATCGCTGGGAATTTCTGCAAGTAGCCAATTGAGTCTTTCTTGATAAGAGTACAATAAACCCTCAGATAATTTTGCTGATAATGAATCAGAATAGCTCATTGATTGTAATCTTTTGATTTCAAGTCTGTATGATTCTATTTCTGTAGATCTTTCATGACCATCCACGTTTACCTGTCCCTCTATTACTTCTGGAGTAGAACTGGCCTGTTTGACTTTAGAAGATAAATATGTATTCTTTTTTTCAAGGTCCTTGATCAACGTTTGATGTTGTTTGATGATTTCCAGCAAGCTTTTCAAGTCTTTCCTCAAGTCTAGCTCTACCAATTTCTGATTTTCTTCCAAGCTTTTATCTAGCTCGTGTAATTCTGTGAGTTCGTCGACATTTTTCTGAAGTAGGGTCACTTTGTTCGTGAGACTTTCATTCTGCATGTTCAAGTGTTCAATCATTTTTTCCAGTGCCAACGCTGAATCCAATTGAGATTGCAAAGATTGGATTGTCTCTTCTGCAGAATCTAATTTTTTGGATAGTACTGAATATTCTGAAATGGTGGAGTCATTGTTCTTTATCTGTTGCTTCAATTCCAGAATTTCTCGCTTGAAATTCAATTCCGTTTGCTCATTCAACTTCTGCAAATTAACTAAAGCTGCCTCCAACGACTTATTTCGCAGGAGAATAAGTTGAATGTCTTGATCGTTACCAACTTCTCCAAGTTGGTTTTTGATTTCATTTTCTATTTGCTTGTTTAATTCTGCTTCCTCTGATATTAATTGGAAATCTACTTTTAGTTCATCATATTTAGCTTGTAATTCAGTCAATTGATTGATAACATCCTGCTTTGAAGTAATCAAGAACTCTTTATCGGTGGTTATCATGTCAAGCTGACTCTCAAGCTCGCTCGAACGGGAGGTCTCTTTCTCCAAATCAGATCTGTGTCTTTGAATCTCATCCTTGGTGGCCTGTAGCTTATCTTGGAGCTTTTCAATAATTTTATGGAGGGTTGAAACTGGTGGCTCTCTTGAGTCAGTGGTCCGTACCAGTTCAGTTCTTTTTGGAGAGTGTACCGCAGAAGTCGTCACTTCAGGTCTAGTAGATGATTGTATATTGGTATTCGAAACATCAGATCTTGTGGCCGATTGGACATTTTTTGATTTCTTAATGGGAGAGTTCAGTGGTGAAGTTGTCGTTGTGATCAAGGATTGACGAACAAACACTCCGTAAGTGCCCCTTTTGGTGCAATCAAAGTACCTGATCTCATTTACAGATCCATCATTTTTGCCTTTTTTGTTATCTAATTCCACACCGTACCAAACTCCAGGAGCAAATTTAGTTTCTCCAATGAACTTAATTACACCCTTTTCATCTCGTACCGTGACTCGTTGCCCGATCATAGGATTTCAAATACGTTACGAATCAGTCAGACATAGACTATATGTGTTATGCTCGGAACTTACGCGTTTTCTCACGTTGCACGTGCTATTTTGACTTCCGACCACTTGATTGGGCTATGCAGACCCAAGCAAAAGAGATTCACATGATTTCAGAATTAGACCAAATCTTATCCCACGAATTAAGAAGTGGTTTGAAAACCGATTTCTTATTTTACAGGAAATTTTCTCTCACTGTGGAACTAGTTATTTTCTTTTTACAAATTCCCAAATCAGGGTTTGGGACGCATCACGTGCACGAGACATGAATATCAACAATTGCGAAATACGAGCTGCTGTACAACCATGTCACATCAGAACAACACGTCGGTTACCAGCAGTGGAGCGGGATCAAGTAAGCGAGCATTGGGAAACCTCAAGCTTGAATTGCTCAATGAGCAGAAGCAAGAAATACGCGAGGCATTCTCGCTATTCGATATGAATAATGACGGATGTTTGGATTATCACGAATTGAGGGTAGCTTTTAGAGCACTTGGTTTTGACTTGTCCAAGAGAGAAGTATTGGACATAATACACGAATATGATACAGATGATAGAAACCTCATCACTTATGAGAATTTTTTCCAGGCCGGTATGTATTTGGAACTCAATAGATCAAATTCACAGGTCTCAAATTCATAACATGAATACCATACTAACATGCAGTTGGAGAAAGAATTGTCAATAGAGATCCTCTCGACGAAATACGCAGGGCGTTCAAGCTTTTTGATGATGATAACACGGGCAAAATCAGCTTGAGAAATTTGAGAAGGGTATCCAAAGAGTTGGGAGAGAACTTAACTGACGACGAATTAAGAGCGATGATTGATGAATTTGACTTGGATGAGGATGGAGAAATCAACGAACAGGAGTTCATTAATATCTGTACCGAATGATCTACTTCATTAATAATCTAGTGAGGGTATGATCTGAATTGACCTAGTGAAAAAGAATATGGATCATCAACCATATGAGTTATTGCACCAGGGCCAAACACTTGGTACTTCCGCCCGCCTAAAGTCGCTCTTACGCGGCCATACCAATAGATATTCCTCGAGAATAACTAATTGAGATTTGTATTATAATAAAAGAGAAGAAAACACTGAGATGTTGTTCACATGAAGTAATGTAGTGTCTCTTAATAAAACATTGAGACTGCTCCACAACAACTAGTCCTACGCTGTAATTTATTGCATACGATGGTAGCGAGAAATCGACTCAAACATTAAGCTGTAAAAATCACATCAAAGGTTTCCATAAGAATGTACTTTGAAAAATCTACCACACTTCTAACATGATTTCTTCCTCTGGCTGTTTCTCACTGTGTACAGCTTTAGAAGCATCTACCAAAGTAGCCTGGTGCGTCGTTCGCGCACCAAAAAAATTTATCAACTTTTCATTTCTCGACCACTAGTAGGAACTTCATCTTCAACATGTCGTGGAACACAGCCAAAAAGAGATTAACCAGAGACATCGAGAGTCTTCCTGGTCGTCTCCGTGATCACTACCAGAGAGAAGCTATCAAATATGCTTTACCTACTTTCGATGTCCAAACCCCACCCATGATCAAGACCAAAGACATCAAATCCCTGCATGAGATTGGTATCACCGAAGGTGACTTAGTATACATAACTGAAGGTGAAAAGAAAGGAACAGTAAGCACTGTCACGAAGTACCTTGAGAACTACGACTGTTTCGTGGTGGCCAACTCCACTTCCAAGAGATTGTTCCATAAATCAAACTGGGTTGAAGGACAAACCAGTCACGTTATAGACTTTCCCCAATTCATCCCAAGAAAGCACATCAGATTGGCTGGTAAGGAGAAGGACGAACAAGGCAAGACCAACTTCTTGGTTGCTGAACAACTTTTGTTAAAAGAAAAATACTACGATGATAGATATAAGAAATGGTTACCCAGACGGTTTGTTAAACATCATGAAACTATCGAAATACCTTGGCCAAATCCTCCAGGAAAACTCGAAGAAGGTGAATTGTCCACAGATGGTGATACAGTGTTCGAAAAAACATACGAGTTGCAGACCATCGCCAAACCACCAGTTCCTGCTGAAGCCTTATCTCAATTGAGAAACCCACATTCCAAGTACAAGAAGAGAGTTCTTTCCGAATTACAAGCCAGAAGACTTAAGGCCCCAGAAATGCCTTTGTCTGCAGAACAAAAGATCTACTTGGCTAAGAACGCTAACAAGCCAAAGAAGACTTACACCAAATTGTCTCCAGAAATCGAAGAATTCATTGGTTCCAAGATGGCAGAGCATATTGCCAAGATTGACAACCCTGCCATGCTTACTCACTTGGAAGCATTGTCAAAAACCACGGTTCCAGATTTTCAAAAGACATTGAAAAGCATAGAGGAATCCAAACAAGCTTAACACTAAAGCTGTGTATTTAGTAAAGAGTCATGTACATACGTTCACTGGTTAATCAGATCTATAACTTTTCGTAGTCCAATTTTCCTTCCAACTTCTTTACGTCAGCCACCTTTCTGACCGCTTTCATGATATCATTTTGAACAATGTAATCTCTTTCGTCTCTAATGGCGAAGAACCCTGCTTCAGTAACCACATTTCTAATATCAGCACCATTGAACCCATCACTCATCTTAACAGCAGCTTCAAAATCAAATTCACCTTGCTTAGCGACCTTGGATGTATGAATTTTGAAGATTTCCAATCTTCCGGCTTCATTAGGCAAGCCGATTTCGATCTTTCTGTCCAATCTACCAGCTCTCAATAAGGCAGGATCTAAGGTATCCGGTCTATTGGTGGCCATAATGACCTTTGTTTGTCCTAAGGTATCAAAACCATCCATTTGATTCAATAATTCCATCAAGGTTCTTTGGATTTCTCTGTCAGCAGAAGTACCTTCACTGAATCTACGTCCACCTATAGCATCAACTTCATCCATGAAAATGATACAAGGGGCGTGTTCTTTGGCATATGCAAACATTTCTCTGATTAATCTGGCAGATTCACCGATGTATTTATCCACAATGGCAGATGCTGGAGAGAAGATGAAGTTTGCACCAATAGTGGCGGCCACTGCTTTAGCTAATAATGTCTTACCAGTTCCTGGAGGACCGTAGAGCAATACACCCTTTGGAGGTTTGATTCCCACTCTGGTGAACAATTCTGGATTCTTCAAGGGCAATTCGATCACTTCACGTAACTCTCTGATCTGCTCGGTCAAACCACCAATTCCTGTGAACGATATCTCTCCTGGTTCAAAACTAGTCATATTATAAACCAAGGGATCGACTTCTCTGGGAAGAATTCTCATGATCGTTAATGTAGTCATGTCCAACGACACTCTTACCCCATTTTTCAAGCTTTCCTTCTTGATTGTATTTCTGCATCCCACAATATAACGAGGACCACTAGAGGCCTTCACAATGAATCTTTCTTCATCCAATTGTTTCAATACTTCTCCAATGATCTGTCCAACAGATTGGAGTGCCTTGATGTCGTTTTCTGTCTTTTCGTAATCCTTTTCCAAGTCTCGTATACTAAGACGAAGCTCCTTCAAACGGGAGTCCCATTTTCTATGCTCAATTAATTTTTCCTTGAATTTGTTCAATGCTCTGTCTCTTTCGACATCAATTGGTTGGGCTGGAGCTTCGGGCTCTTCCGAGTTCAAAGCAGCCAAGAGAGGATCTTCTTCGGCACTCATTGAATGGTAATGTGGTTGATATCACCGTAGTATAAGTGGCAAAAGGATGTCGGCGCGAGGTACGTAGTCCTGGATTGGGTCACGTGACAAATGTCACGTGACGCCCTTCTACCACCTGCTCATTTCACTAAAATTTTTGGCAGGCTATAGGCAAAGTTCCAATGGAGTTCCATGCAGTTTTACTATGTGGGAAGGGTAAGGCATTGGCTCCCTTCTCTCAGATCCGGTCTTCTGGCTTGCCCAAGGCCTTGTTGCCTATCGCAAACAAACCCATGATCGAATATGTTCTTGATTGGTGTGAAAAGGCCTTCTTCCCTATTGTCACCATCGTCACTGATTCCGACTCTAAGGAAGCCATTGATACTGCAATCGTCTTATACAAGGAAAGGTTGGCCGCAGAAAGAGCCAAGAACCAAGAAGAGTCTGCAGTCAGCCCAAATCAAAACGTTACCATCATCAATACCTTCGAATCAACCAGCGAAAACAGCGGTGAATTGCTTTACTCTTTGCACAAAAATAATATTTTGAAGCTGCATGCAAACTTCGTGTTGTTACCGTGTGATTTGATAACAAATTTACCACCACAAGTCTTGATTGAAGCTTATAGAAATAAGGAAGAGTCCGACATAGGTTTATTGGTACACTTCCGTAATCAGTTGGAAGTTGAAGACAAGAAGTCCAAGATCTTTGCCAAAAATTACACAGTTTATGCAGAGTTACCAGACGGAAGAAATAACCTTCTTGATATTTATTCAAAGGAAGACACTGACTTTCACCAGGCATTACAAATTAGAACTCAAATGTGTTGGAGATACCCAAAAGCCACCATTAGTACCAAACTCTTGAACAGTGGAATTTTCTTTGGATCAAATAAGATCTTCAAAATTTTTGATGAAAATTCAGAAAAGTTTACGGAATCTTATTTCCAGCATAGATCTATCACAAAGATCATTCGTGACTTGGCTAGAAGATCTTGGAAGCACTCTGAGAGCAAGGAGACTGTGAGCTTCTTGATAATACCCCATCAAGCCACGTTTTTCAGGGCAAACAACGTTCCTGTTTTGATGGAGGCAAACCGTTACTTCATGAAATTACAGGCAATTGCTAAAGCTCAACAGGGAACTCAAAGTAAGGAGAAGCTTGCTGCAAACGTGGGAATTGACTCGTTGATTGGTGACGGAGCCGTTTTGGGAGAGAAAACTAATGTCAAGAGAACGGTCGTTGGAAAGAACTGCACCATTGGTAAGAGAGTGAAATTGACCGGCTCTTTGATTTTCGACAATGTGGTCATAGAGGACGATGTGCAATTAGAAAATTGTATAGTGGGTCATGATGTTATATTGCGTTCCAAAACCAGGCTCACGAATTGTAACGTTGAATCGACACATGAAGTTGCTAAGGGTACTCAAGCCAAGAATGAGAATTTGTTATGCTTCACTTTGGAGGGATTGGTGGAAGGTGAGTCCATGATGGAAGAATCCCTGGAATCCGATTCTGAAGGTGAAACAGATAGTGATTATGAGGATGAAGTATATGACGAGTATGGCGACAATGAAGATGGTTTATTTGCCTACTGAACGGTGTCTCATTCAGATGTGAAATCAAGCTTGCATTATACGGTGTTATCTACGGTTTATGGCATTATTCCTGCCCAAGTCTCAATAAACACAAGAGGTTACTTACGGTCACTATACACTTCGAATTCTGAAGGAAATTCTTGGAAGCTACAGATCGCCCAAATAGATGTATACCTTACTTATATAATAATTTTACGAAATAAACAAATGCAGATGTAGATGGATGCAACCCAGCACAGCTGGAGGAAATCATTGGTTCTAATGCAAAAGTATCGGATGCGAGAAGACGCGATAGCCATGTTCACAAATTATCATGCTCGTTTCCTCTTTCTTTGTCCGTCGAAGTCTTCTTCCACTTTTTCTTTGCACCCTCACGTTTTAACTTTTTGAGTATCACTTGGTCATCTCTCTCTTCATCAGAACTGGTGACTGACTTCAGTGGGGACAGCACAATGTCCTTCAAGTTTCTGCGAGGTCTATAATGAGGATGCTCCACCGATAACGGAGCGATTCCGGGCAAAATAGGATTCTTGGGTTGGAGTTCATGATTGTATGTGAATTTGAATTCGTTGGGGAATTGGAATGGGTATGAGGTAAGAAATGCATCGGAGGTTTTGTCTATGGGTATATCTGCCAGTTTATCGGTGATCTTGTCTATGATCTCGATTCTGTCGTCGTCTTTATTAGTGTTGGTGATTTCTGCTCGTTTGGCCAACGCCCAGTTCTCCACGTCTCCGTCCTGAGCGATGATCTCCAACAAATCATCCAAACAGTTGAGGTATCCATTGAACTGAAGCAACAGTGTCGCATTGTGAGTAGAGCGGTATAAAGCGGCCACGGATTTAGCTGCGTTGGCGAAATCAGCTTTCTTGGACGCTTGGGAAGACGTCCCTGTGACAGATGTGTTGTATAGCTTGGCTACCGACTTAGCGGCGTTCTTGAACTCGGTAGTCAATTCTCGGTTGAGATCCTCCACCGCGTCTTGATTCACCGGTTTGGTGGGAGGAAGGTCAAATGACAAGTTTGACAAGTCCATCTTGTAAAATCTGTGGTGGAAAGAAGTTGTTACAGCTGTTCTCGAATTAAGTTAAGGGGATGTCACAAACAGATAACTAAAAATTTTAGTGCCTATGATCATCCGCACTAGCTGGTGCATCACGTGCCCGATCCTTTAGTTCACGAGATGTTGATTTTACACGTATTAACAACACTTGCGGCTATGGTTCAATCTACCTTGATTTACCGGTACGATGGTACGTGACAGCGTGAAGTTTTGTCGGGCCTTAGAGCAGTGGCTATGCGGTTGAAGCGGAATTTTTTGGTGGGCTTTGATCGAAAAGAAGACCATCATTTCCTCGATGCTACGATCTAACTTGTCACGCTTCGGTGATTTAGTGTATACCTCGGCAGTTTTGATACTTTCAGCTCAATTCAATGCTCCAAAACTTTCAGCAACTACTAACGCAACAGCACTTCCCTTGTGTGGATCGGTAGATGACAATAACGACGCTGCGTTATTGGATCAAAAGAAGAAATGCAAGATTCTCGTGAGTAGAATCACCCCCAACTCAGAACCCCAGGCTACCATTGAATCTGGTCCCTACAACATTCATTACCTTATTGCCAACTCTATCATCTACATCACGATATGTGAAAAGTCATACCCCAGGAAATTGGCATTCTCATACTTAGAGGAAATTTCAACCGAGTTCTTGCACTCCCACGGACAGGATGCGTTGAGTAGCAGCGCAAGACCTTTCGGATTCAGTTCATTCGATAATTTCATCGGCAAAACTAAGAAGATCTACCAGGACCAAAGAGCTCAATCTAACTTGGACAGATTGAATAACGATTTGGCCGATGTTAAGAAGGTCATGACGAAGAATATCGAGGATTTGTTATACAGAGGCGACTCGTTGGACAAAATGAGCGACTTATCGTCCAGTTTGAAGAGCGATTCGCTTAAATACAGGAAGAGGGCTCAGAGAATCAACTTGGAAGCTATGATCAGACAATACATCCCAATTGTAGGTGCGGGATTGATATTTGTTTTCATCATTTGGTACAAGTTTTTGTGAGTAGGATCTCACAAAATCATAATCCCAATGCTTTCACTTCGATCTTCGTCAATTCACCGCTTTGCAATAGTTAAATGATGACCATCACCTTGAGTCTAATGTCCCAATTTAAATGAACTTATGCCCCCGGCTTTATTGCAAATTCATTGATCCTACTTTTATCAAATTTCCCACCTTTGATGCCGAGTGGTTCTTCGGGTGATGTTGGTTAAAAACGCAACAACTTTCCGTACGGGATTCCAGTGAGTTCCTTAGAGTCTCCTTGAGTTACTGTTATTTACAATCAAGATTGTTACTACTTACTCACGTTACCAATATATCTCCAGGAATCAAATTTCCCACATCAATTTACGTAGCGTGACATAACAAAACTTACAACACAATTTCAAAGCTTCTAGACTCAGCAGGAGGAAGCTGTTCGATCCCACTGAACACTCATCATACTTTTTATAAAATGATGGTGAAATGTTGGTGGTTGCTTATTTAAGATCTCACATGAAAGTGAGACTGAAACCTTCGCAATAAAATTACTTTATATGAAGTTGCACATGGTATAAGAAAGTATAATACTTGACAAGCGATTCTAACGGAATATTCTCAGGGAAAATCTTCTTTGAAATCCTTTGATCTGCTTCTTAGTATAGATTCTATAGAATCTGTGGGTGTACTTCCTACTCACATTCGTAAAATAGCTGGAAACTAACCTCAATACACTTTTCTGTGTCACGTGATCGATATGTGATAGCCCCAGTATCAAGAAACTCACACAGATAAGATCTAGAACTGGTGTGTGGTTTATGTCGGCTGATGAACATGAAACAAGCCAGTTAGGGTCTGATCTAAGTGGATCCAATTCAAATAAAGTCCCCGAGTCAATAAGACCTCGAATTGAACCATTCAAGTCAGATCACGATGTTATAACGAAACCCACGGACGAGCACAGTCGATTGAGAAGAATCACTTCGGATTTCAGATTACTTCTACCTCCAATCCCAAGTTCGTTCTCGCCAAACAGATTGGTTTCTCCTGGAGCCTCCAGTTTGCTCTCTCAACCAACTACCGCCACAAATTTGGAAAATGTTGGGAATGGCTCCATCGACACGGGAAATGGACTAGTCTCGACAAATCTGCACCCGTTCAATTCAACGGCCAGTGCATACAGTACTGATGACAATGCAGATGAACTCAACGACTCTTCACAATATCAGGATGAGGAAGAATTGCATAATCTACTCAATAACTTGATCAAACAGGAAAAGAAAGAAGAAGATTATAAACCATTGAGTTTCTTGGAGTTGGGGATTTTTCGCCGTGATGCTGATTCTATTTCTTCGGGCGCAAACAAAACAGAGTCACTCAACGGGACTGATAATTCTATATTGATTCCGTCCACGTTGCTCGACTCATCGAAGATTGATGCTCAAAACGTCTTCTTTGAAAAATATATTAACATTGATAAGGGCGACAATAACGAGGTATTTCACAACAAACTAAAGCAATTCTTTATCTTATCATCTGCGGGCAAACCTATCTATTCCATGAATGGTTCAGATGATATCATCATAGGTTATATGGGCATCATTACTACCATCATTTCGACCTTTCAGGAAAACATGAATGAAGAAATTCAATCTATAACCTTAGGAGACGTTCTCAAAATTGTTGCTCTCAATAGAAACGAAATCATTCTTGTGGCCATCACAAAAATTGGTTACGAAACTATGGCTTCTTGGGGAAACCATGAGGATGATTATATTCTAGTTCATCAACTCAAAACTTTGTACAATTATTTATTGTCCATACTTTCCAAGCCAACTTTGGAAAAGAATTTCCACAACAGAATGAACTATGACTTAAGGAAAGTTTTGACTCCTCTTGATTTTCACAATCTTGACAGCTTATGCATGCAATTGACCTATGGTCTCCTGCCTTATGATGAAGACCACCTTGGCTTTGGTCACTTTATCAGTCAGTTATTAGGATCCTCTCTACAGAACATCAAAATCACTAATACAACCAGAACTCAGCTCCAAAATATCCTATTGGCATCTAAGAAGCTCAAATCGCCACAGAAGGAGTCCGATAAGCTTTCTACTTTATTTGGAATAATAAAAGATGAAGAAGATAGATTTATTGCTGAAGATTTACTCTTTGCATTTCTAACAGTTTCAAATAAAATATTGAGCTCTTTGAAACCCAAAAATCACACCCTTTCCAACGAGGATTTGTCTCTCCTTTTCTCGATGATTGATTCTACAGAATCCCATGAGCGTGATGTTGGAGAAGGGGTGCTATGGATGCCGATATGCATGCCCAATTTCAATCCAAATGGCTTCTTATATGTGTTCGTTCGAAGATTCAATCTAGATGACTTCATGGGAACTGGTTCCCACTCTCCTTGTCCTCCAATAACAATAATTTTAATAAGTGGAAACAAGAACTCCTTTTTTGAAATGCAGGAAATATCAAATTATGTCATTCGGAAAATGATAAAACATGAGACTTTTAAAACAAAATTGCACAAGGAACTTCTCTTGTCGACAAGACTTTCAATTTTGCATGATATTCAAGTTCCTGTGATCAAGCATTTCATTTATAAACTAACAAAATCAAACCAATATATCATGAGTGATATGGTTCATTTCAATGGGGAACGAAGCAAAAATACATGCTTCCAGTTAGTTTACTTTTACTCGGTGCTTCGGAATACGAGGGTGAGCAAAATATTTCGGGTTTCAGGTGGATCGAAATTAACTTCCTTCACAAATAAAAAATTGACGTATACTAGGTGGAAAAATGTTACAGGTTTTATGCTTTCAGATGATAACTTTGAGTTTTATTGTTTATGTACAGAAGGAGTATCATCCAAGGATCTTATTGGTCACAGCTTAAAAGTAATTAAATGGTGCGAAAAGCACTACAAGAGATTATTCATCGGAAGTGGAGTTAGTTTTTAATTAGGGGAAATTACTTGAGAATGGCAGTTTCTGCAGCCTTGAAAGTCTCGGTCAACTTATCAGTATAAGTTTTATGTAATTTTTCAAAATCTTGTAAGACCTTATTCTCTGTGTCACTCTTTTGCTTCTTGACATGCTTAGAAAACTTATGTTTCACGTCGGATCTGATCGATGCTAAACTACCCTTGGTAGAACCATTTTTCATCTTCTCGTACACGTCTTTCAACTGTTTGACGCTTTCTTTCTTGGTTTCTGTGTTAACTGGGGGTAAAGGAACCTTCAAAGTGTACTTATTGCTTGGATCAACTTGAGCATTCAAATTCAATCCCGATCCCAAAATTGTGTTGATCACATGCTTGGCATTGGCTGGGTCAAATAATGTGACTATGAAATTTCTTCCTTTGACAGATGTTTGTGCAACAGATGTGAATGGAAGCTCTTCGTCGTGGATGTTCACGGTTAACTTGTCGAAGATTCTTGGGTTTGACTTGCCCATCTTGCTCTCGTTGGCCACCTTGGTGAACTTTTCGATCACTTGCTTGAATTTGTCGGTAGCTTCTTCGAAATTAATCAACTCTTCCAACTCTGGGGCCGGTTCATCGACTTCGACTGCTGCACCCTTTTTGGGCTTTTTCTTGAGTAAAACAGATCCACACGAGAAATTCCTGGTTACCATTACTGGGTTCACCACCCTGGTAGTAAAGATGCTCGACCTTACTGGTCTAAAAAGGGAAGATCTTAAAGCATACATTGTTAGTGGAAGAAAATCAATGGTCCAACTTGCAACCTCATTTGACAGTTAGCTAAAGAGAGCTCGAGTCTAGTCTTACCTGCAGTACCACAAGGTCACGAGACATAAAAAGAATGCGATTTCTGTGGATCGAACACAGGACCTTCAGATTAACTGTGACTGAATCTCTTCAGTCTGACGCTCTCCCAACTGAGCTAAAACCGCACACAAACCCACGCCGGGAGTCGAACCCGGAATCTTTTGATTAGAAGTCAAACGCGTTAACCATTACGCTACGCAGGCGGCTTTGTTGGAAAGGCTTTACGCAGAATATATGGATTCAATAGTACATAGTGAGCACAGTGTTGAGTAATTAGAATTAACGTCCGTGGATATATTCTTTTATTATTTGGTGAAGTATAGATTTGAGGAGTACGGCATAATGAGATGATACTGTTATCTCCCTTCTGAATTACTGTGCATTTTTTGGTTGCGTGTAGCGGGAAAATCTTATAGACCTTATTCTTGTTTTGTTGCTTTTGGTACATCTCTTGGAGTGAATGACTTATAACTTGCCATTTAGTCTTTGCAGGAAATTGAACATGCTAGATATCGTGCTTGTTTTACAGTGTGTGTGTCCATCATTGGGACATATTGTTTGCATTTGAGTTTTGAATAATTCGGAATGTTTTCTATGAAATTTGCTAAAATGATAAAAAATTATCAAATTGCTGAAGTTATCAAATTCTTCTTCTCCTTGTTTTTCTACAGTTTCAATCGAAAGAGAAGAACTATTAAAACTACATATTTCGACGAACGCACGTTGTGGTATTCTTATTTACAATGCAAAAAATTCTTAATGAGAAACTTCTTCAGTTTCAAGAGCTCCCAACTTCTCCAAAACAGCCAAACATGAATTGGCTTCTCTTCCTACCTCTCCACCCTCCTTCACCAAGGTTCTTAAACTCTTTCTCGAGGGGTTCAAAAATACGTCCTTCATGATCTTTCTTCTAGTGATCAAGTCTTCGGATGAAATGGAATCTAAGTCTTTGAGTGTAAATGTTCCGTCATCAACCCCGGAACTGGAAGACTCGTGGTTTTCCACTCTCAGTCTTGGGATAGTTTTCGTGAAAAGATTTAATGGAGAGTATGGTTGAGGTGCTTCTGGGGTGAGGTACTTGTATGACTGAGGATGTATACTTGTTATTGCTTCCAAGCTATTGGCGAGGGCTTCAGCTTCAAAGAGCGAAATTTCCAAGAATTTCCTGAGAACTATTAAATGGAAAATTCTGGCCTTTTTGGTAGATCCTCCAAGAGACAGACTTGTGGTGATAGCTAAAGATTGAGCCTTTTTGTCTTCAGTTAGAGTCCATGCCAAAAGTCCGAAAAAGTTCTTGATCGTTTTTATGAAATAAGAACGAGCCAACGATTGACCAGCTTTTTCGACCAAGATATTGAGGAATTTTGTGGAGTCGTTTCTGATATCAGGCAGTATATGGGTCATCGCGGAGTAGGTGAACAACACGATGCTCCGTAAATGAAGATCCAAAAGTCCAGGCTGCTTCTCGGCACAGGATTCGAGCAAGCTCACCAATGCTGTTCTGACACCCGAAGATTGATCTAAAATCAACGGTGTTATTGCGTTTAGAATATTCTTGTATATCGATGGATTAGAAGGAAGTTGCTGCTGGATATAGCCCAAGACTTCTTTTCTGGTGGTATTGGAGTGATGCTTGGTCAAGGAGAGATGATGGGACAAATCAACTTCGGTCTTTTCTTTCGTTCCACTAGGTCTCTTCGCTATTGACTGATTTGGCAAATGGATGGACTTGGCCACAAAGGAAGTATCAGTATGATTATCTGGCTTTGCAGCAGTTTTACCCACTTTAAGCTTTGCCTTAACGAAGTCCTTACGCTTCTCAGCCTTCTTCTTCTTAGAACCCATTGTACAGTTTTATAATCACTTAAAGCTGGTCTTCTGCTCTGCTCTTCAGTTAGTGTAACCAAGCTCTTCGCAGATTTGCACATAGCATGGTAGTGGGAGCACCGAGTTAGCATTCAAGATATAGTAAGTCTCATGTACCAGAAGAAGATAAAGACAACAAGAGATCATGATAACTGGCAACAGTTTTTGAATCGTACTAGCTATACTCGAGTACTAGAAGTTATATTCATTAGCAGAATTTGAATTCTCAAGGACTGAACAAGCTGTAAATTAATATTCACGATTTTTCAAGACCTTTGATAATTTTCCTCTGTGGAAATATTTAGATGAAGAATTCATAGATGACTGTAATTACTTGTTTGATGTTCATTCCAGCACCAAGTTAGCTTCTGCAGTAAAGTTCACATTGAAATAGGTTTTCCTTTTGAAGCATGTATCTTATTGAAGCATATATCATATCGTGGTAGTGCCCAACACAATATGGAAAAGTGCGTTCTCGGTAGACTGAAGAACTATGGCCCCAACTCGATATCCTGTTTAGCGGTATAGAGGACTACTTATAATGAAATAGTGAATACATGTTCTTCATGGTGTAGAACATCCGAACTCTGTATTTTCCGGAGTTTTGCTACCTTTCTAAGGTCAATTTGGCTGCGAATCAAGAAACAAGTTGATTCCAGGAATAAGGGATTGCTTTTTAACATAAATTGTTAGACTGTAAGAGTTAACAAGGACACTGAAAGCTCTTCTATAAATCAATTGATTTGCTAAATAAATTAATGAAATTATGCTTGCCTGATATCCGAAGGAATTTGTATTGAGAATCAATAACTCGTGAAATTAATCAATAACTTGTGAAATTAATCAATTCGCTCTAAATAAAATACTGTCAGTAAAGCTCAAATTATTTATGGATTTTGTTTCTTTATAAAGCGTTTCAGAGTATTTAGGACTTATCATGATAATTTAAGATTCCATACCCTGTGTTGAGCAGCTTTAACATGCAAGTTTCAAAAAGACATTTGCGTGTCGGCAGACTCTTCCTATTTTTATCCTCCACAGGTAATGTCTAGGAGATGGTACCAAAACCTAAAACATATCGTTGTTCTCCTTCTCCTGTAGTCTATCTCCCAGTCTTAAGTGTGATATTTCGCAGCCCTCTATTTCTATTCACCAAAAGAGTCGTGCGCATCGCGTGAAGTAACAAATCTACCACTCCATGACGTTTCATCCCAGTGATATCGATGGAAGTTTCCTAAAGTCGCTATCAATATCAGACAGTCCCCGGATAGAGTCATTCAGAGCAGAGGAAATTGTGGATACAGCTTATATTGTCGATGGTAACGACGATGACGATGACTTGATGGATATTGATGATCCCCAAGATTATGAGTATGACTTCATGGATCATGATCATCACCATAAACAACTTCACCTGCATTACAAGGACCTAATTCAAAGATCCGACCATCTTAATGAAAGCACGGAAACCACAAATCATACCTCAAGGGGCAATTCTATCTCTGAAGATCAAAATTCTGTCTCAGAAAGAAGCTTGGTTGTCAGCTTGTTCTCACCTACAACATTAGGAGCTCAGCTTGCATTGAGACCAAGACTCGAAACTCATCGAAAAACACAGAATTTTGACGGAACTGGATCGCCTGAGCTGATACCGGATTTTTCAGAAAACTATCGCCGTGTTCCAACGGCTCGATCAAATTTTGCATCTGAACAGGCTTCAGTAAACAAAAGGGGCAATACTAATTTAGGAGGTTTGGGAGGTTTAGGAAATGTAAAAAGCTCAGAAAGTTTGGGTGCCTCGGAAGCTTCACAAGGTTTTGGAGCTACTTCAGATCACTCCTTTGACCATGAATACAATCTTGGTTCGTCACTGTTACGTCATAGAGCACATAACATGAGTTCATTTACTCCAAGGGCGAACGTGAGTGGTTTTTACGAGAAAGAGAACGAAGAGTACGTTTACAATAGTTCCAGTGGTGACTACGATCATGTCAATACCATCCAGGATAACGCCATGAGTGCAAGTTATCAACTAGGGAAGTCCATGGGTATGCAATATGGGCGTGTTCCCCTATTCCCTGTTGTACATCACCATCACTATTACAACAGTGACTCGAAAGAAGAAATACAGAATAACAGGAGACTGGAGTCCCCATATAAAAAAGATCTCCAACTTGATAAGATAAAGAATAATGAATATTCATTCTTGAAAAATACCTTTGAAACGTCACAGTCTAATCACAACTACAATCAACAATTGAGTCAGTATAATTCTCATCAGGATCAGCAAAACGGTGTGGTTACACTCCCTCAGCCTTGGTCGCTGCTATCCCGTCCGCTGGCACATATTCCATATTTGTTATCATCTTATCTTCAGGTTGCAATCAATACGGCAGTATCAGCGTATCTTGGCTACCTTGTTTGGACCTCTGTCCAGTCAATTAGACAGGACGTACTGTTCAAGGTTTCTCAACAAGTTCGTCATCTCGAAGTGGAGATCGAAAGTTGTCGAAGATCGTATTTCGAAAACAATTGTATGCCAGAAACTATTGTTCCAGCATTGGAAAGACAGTGTGCTTACTGGAAAAAATGCATGAGTCAGGATCCAAAGCAGCGAGGAAATACATCTTCAATAAGCGCAGAAACCATCGGCGTGTTGATTAACTCATTGGTTGAACCATTGGGATTCAAGTTTTTCTTGGTGATCACAGCTTTTATGGTTGTAGTTTTTGGATGCAATGTCAGTTTTGGATATATCAGAGCCAAAACATATTACGGATGGACTCGCCCAGTTAAACAAGAAAAAGACTAGAATAAGAGTTGGTAAAAACAAAAATTTGCCGATAATTGCACCAAAAAGTTGATGGGGGTCGTCAACTACGAGGATTTCGAGCAGTATTTGATGAGCTACGAGCGGCGGTACTTTTACAGATTGATGGAAACAAAAAATCGAGAAAAGGGAACTAATGCTGGGGCTTTTTAACGTATTGCGGTATTGCGGTTTCAATGTATGGCTTACAGGTTAGTAGATAAATACACTGGACTTGGTTCGTTTGTGACACTTCAGCTGAACTTCAAAATATGCAATTAAGCGAGACAAAAGTGGGGTTCATGGAGGGGTTTCTATGTGGTGTATTCAATGCATTCACCGGTGGATATCACATGGCACCGAGGAAAATAATTCGAAATGGCTCCGGAGAAATAGGACGAACCTGAGAATGCACGTCT
Source organism: Suhomyces terraborum (assembly GCA_030582495.1). NCBI lineage: Eukaryota > Fungi > Ascomycota > Pichiomycetes > Serinales > Debaryomycetaceae > Suhomyces > Suhomyces terraborum. Next base: position 884 of record JAKTXJ010000028.1, on the reverse strand, counting down.
AACAGAAAGTCCGAGAAACTCTGAGTGCAATAATATAGATAAGATATTTGGTACATGAATAAACGTGCATAGGTACATGGAAACCACTTTTGAAATATCGTGGAAACAAGAGGAGCATCTCCATTCGGGTAGGAGTCAATTTCAGTATCAATACTACAGAACAGGCATATTCCCATATACAATACCATACAAAGGGTCCAGTTCCACGGAACAACTAACATTTTCATATGCAATCACCGTCGGATGTTCCTGTCAAGTGAACTTAATCTGTGGGTCGTGAAGTGGAGCTGAAATGGAAGCAAAACGAGGCTGAACTTCATGTAGAGATGCCGAGCCCAAGGGAAGTTGGCGTTCGTAAGGCTATCGCGTCGGGGCTATAGAGTACGGGGTATTGAATTAGAGTCAAGGACTTCAAGATACGAGTGTGCCGTGAGTTGCCGTGACGCCACCTAAGAAATCCTGCACGCTAGCAATATCAAATGCTACTTTACATGCTCAATCAGTAGTTCATGTCCGGTGATTGACACCTACCACAACTGGAATTAGCCTCGGTACCGTGCGTCGGAGACTGCTCTTGGCGCTCGGGCATATGCAAATCTGACACCCTGACACCCTGCCATCCCGAGAGATGCGCATCGCAAAATGCTAATGGCTCAATCTGTCACTGCCAGCCGGACCTCGAAGTCCTCATCCAAGTCTGGCTTCCAAGCTCATCGCAGTCGCAGTCGCAGCCGCAGTCTCACTGTGAAGCGGGAGTCCCTAAGTTGCAGCCCAGGCCCAACCAACGGTTCCCAATTAGGAACAAGTGGTATTTCTTGCCGTTGGAATAGTCCGCACACTTCAGTCAGCGCAACAACTGGTGCGGTTCTGTGCAGGCAGCGTAG